>VZTD01006000.1:1521230-1570858 GCA_013397725.1 Rhagologus leucostigma
TCAATGCCTATTGAAAACTGTGCAATGGTTTCACATTCTGAATATTGTTTTTTCTGGTCTGCGGAGGTTAAGGGAGTGATCAGGAGTTATCACGCTACCAGAAGGTATTAAAAATATGGAAGGTGATGAGTAGGGCTCAGTGTAACTACTAGAAGCATATAAAAATGAATAATATGCAGCTTAACAGTTTTGATGCTGCTTCTATTTGCCTTATCTGTGAAAGATACAGCAATCCTCTGCCTTGCCAGTTGCTCCTCTCATCTACCCCAACTCACTGCTATTTGTCCTCTCGGCTTCAGTCTCCATCGTCAGCATTTTTTGACTTGCAGTAAAATGGGAGAAGGGAAAAAGGAGAAAAAAATACCAAAACCAGCCTAAAAATACCCCAACGTCTGGGGAAAATATTGGAGTTCCCTGTGCTCCCATCATGCAGAGAAAGGAGGTTGCTTAGGATCCTAAGCTGTGCTTGTGCAAAGACACTCACATGTCCAGTCCAGGAAGAAAATTGATTTAAGTCTGTGCCTCTGAAGAACAAAGATGATGAAAAATTCAATGCAAAATGGTTGGCAAATGCAGCTAAATACCACTTGATGAATCACCAGTGTAATCTACCAGTATCACAAGCCTCCAGCAAAAGTGACAGCAGATAGCTTATCCCAAACGGCACAAAAATTATGGATGTGGTATTCGTAACATCTCTGAGTAAGAAGTCTTGAGACTGGTCAATATGGAAAAAAATATGAGCAGTCTCTTGTTAAATCTCTGCACTAAATATTTATTTATTAGCCTGACCAAATGGATCACATGGCGTGTATAGATGGCACAGAGCATACTGTCCTTGCTGTTCAGCTTGAGGGAGACACAGGAAGGTTACTTGGGTTAGAAACCAGGTCAAGCAATCAGCCAAGGAGCTGGGAACAACAACATTATGTGCTGTCAGACCAAATCTAACCTGCTAAAAATACAAGCAGGGCAGGCAGTGATCTTGCCCGCTAGTTCAGTGCCTCTGTTGCTGCTGAGACACTGTTGAAATGCTTTATCTCATTGAAAATATGTTTTTTTCAAAAATATAAAGAGAAACCAATCCCATACAGGAGAACAAGTTCTAAAAGAAATACAGTTATTATATTGGGAAATGTTAAGAAACCTTAGTTGAGAGAGCACAGAGTGAAGATTTCTATGCCAAGCTGTAGATACCACCAGTGACAACAGACAATGTGTTACCTAAAGTTTTATACCTCTTTTTAGCAAGCTTTTCTTCAGTAGAAAATGTATAAATATATTCCTTCTCTCTGAATAATGGAAACAAATTATTTTAAGGATTAATATGATCTGAAGATTTTTTTCTTTGAGGAGGCCCATTTGAATAATGCTCGTGATGGGCTTTTGTTTTAATAAATATATTCAACTCTTTAGACCAGGGAATACCTCTGAAGTCTTCAGTTTCAATTTGGCCACCTTTATGTCTGTGTTGAGGGAGGAACATAATGGTGAAAACAGGCTTTGCAAAACCTCTCAGTCTTGGTTTTCTGCCCAGTGATACACTAGAGGACTTGGCTATATGAATGTGTATGTTCTGGAACATCAGAGATGAAGAGAAATGGAAATCAGCACTGCATTTTTCCTTCCTTTCAAAACCACTGCCATAATATGATCTCCATTTGCTGTCATGCCAGTCAGTGTGTGTAGGCTGTGTCTAGCCTACTTTAGGTTTGAAGAAGGCGTCATACAGGGGAGCTATCAAGGCTCAGCTCCTCGGATTTGCAGGGAATTGAATTTGATGGATCAGTAATCTCATCTGCTTTTCCAATCCACTTTGGCCCCACTAGAAGCATCAATGAGCTAAAATGTCCCTGACCTGTCAACTGTAGAGTCACCTCTGTAGCTGCCATAGACGGACTAGATGGCATAGAAGAAGGCTGCTGGGGCAGACTTTTGGTGTTTTCTTCCTGTCTCACTAAAGGGTTTGGAAAATACCATAATTTCCTATCCAACAGAAGACTGCTGTTTTCATGTAGATTTATCCTCTGGATCCTAAGCCAATATTCATATAAAGTGCTCGGGACGCTGCTTTTAAGACAAGAAGAAAAAGCAATGGACAGAGGTAGTTTTAAATTTTTTTTTTCCCAACAGGAAAGAAGTAATGTCTATTTGGGTTATATTTTCTTTAAAAAACACCTCACACTTTCTAAACTCAAAAAGTTCCTTTCCATAATTTTTTGGCCTCCTTATACCTTCTTGAGTTTACCAGCATATTGAGGGATAGAGACTTTCAAGTGTTTGAAAGCTGAGACTACTTTTCAGTGAAGTCACCAGGAGCTTCATGACTAATTTTAGTAGGGAGGAGGAAGGTGAGCAATCCTTGCCACCTGACAACAGACAGGAAGCTGAGTACCTCCACAATTGCTCATCTGCTGACAATTCAAGAGTATTTTGCTATCTTTAAATAGATAACATAAAAGGTCGCCTCTAGACTTGCCTCTGAAAACAGGAGGAAAGTGGAAAGTTGCAAAATGTTTCCATGGCTGCTCTGTTTTTGCTTTTTAGTTTTTGCTTGGAAAAACTACCCAAAAACCAAGTTTTTTGCTTGGATTTCTTGTTTGTTCTCCATCCTGTGTCACTTCTGTCCTCATGCTTCATTCACATACCTGTGTATGACTAAAGGTCTTCGGTCGTTTGTGATCCAACTCTTTAAACCACAGAAGTGCTGAGTAGAAGCAACCTCTTGAATTTATTCAGTCTAACCTCTCACTCACTTTCTCCTCAAACAACATCTGTCTAAGAACCTTAGGAGCATCAATCTTCTTTACCAAGTGACAGCATCTTATGAAAAACCCAGGGTATCTGCAGCTTTGTGACCCTTTCAATCTAAAGCCTGTTCCTCTTCCTCATCTCCTCTACTTTCCTGTGGCTATGGCAGGTTGCCAAGCCTTTCAGCAGGACACTCCTACATTTTATTTTTCCCTCTGTTCCTTTCTCCTCCCACTGAGTTGTCCAACTCCCTGTAAGTTTGAAAGTCTTACCATCTCTTGTCTCCTTTGCAAGTTAATATGGCCCTGTTGGGTACACTTGGAAAAAGCCGATAATCAAATACCACAGAAGATGGAAGTGCTTTGTTTGTCGTAGTGCTGGATCACTCTACAATAAAAAATCATTATCCCCTGAGTCATTCAATACATGGTCTTTGAGTAACATACACCAAGATAGCAACTGAAGTGCCTGGTGACTACGGCCATAAAAATAGGGTGAGAAATATTGCTTGTTCTTTCTACCCATCTCAGATTACAGGATAGCCATACCATGAGTTTTCCTTGGCTTGAAATGCCTTCCTCTTCCCTCTGCTAAGGAAGACAGAGCCAGGGAGAACAGACTGCAGCATGTGGGAAGCAGAAGGCCACGGGAAAAGATGCTCTTGCTGCAGCTGATGCTGCTGCTGAGTTATTGACGGTGGACAAGTGCTGTTGAAGCGCGTAGAACAGACATGGGGAAAGGTGGAAAGGGGAAAGGTTTGCTGAGAAGGTGGGCCTGGGGAAAAAGCCCAAAGCAAAAGGAACCGTGGGGGTCTCCTCTGCCAGGGAGCTGTGGTGCTGCTGGGCTTCCAGACAGAGTGTGATGGCTAAGACAGCAGCAGAAACATTCATTAAAATGACTGTTTTAGCTTTTTGGACAATTAGTCCGATAATTATGCCACTTATTTATTATAATAGCCTGCAGTTAATGGATGCTCTGCAAGGGAATTAATGTCTCCAAATTATTTTAGAAATACCCTGAACAGGCCATCTTTTAAAATAATAATGCAGAACGTTTCTGCAGGATGTTTAAATAAGTTGCAGATTGCTGTGTCAGGGCACCCTGCTACCCAGACATGCTGACCGCTGTTCAAAAGCCATACTTGCTCATCAGAAAGCCAAACACACATTAAGGAAAAATCTCTTGCTATGGGACTGGGAGCAGGACCCTGAAGCTGCTGTGCACACTACCAGAGCAGGGATGCTCTGCAGCTCTGTAGCCAGCTGTGTACACCCTGCTTGTGCTTTGCTTCCTCCAACAGCAGGGTAATACCTCGCCTGCCTTAGCCTTGGCTTGGTTTGTCCCCTGCCTCTTTGTCAGAGAGAGATGGTGCCTTTGCCTACAGGCTGTGGCAGGCCTATTTATGATCTGCTCAGCACAGCCTGTCAGAGGCAGTTAAGATACCTTCACCTAAGCAAATGCTACTTGCTATTGCCTTGTTATAAAACAAAGGTCGTTTGAACTGAAAATACCTCTGTTCCTAACCAGAGAGGGGGAGAGTTCTGTCTAACTGGCTGCTGAAGCAGCACAGGAGCCATGGGAGTGAGGAAGGGAGCAGAAGCTGGAAGCTAACACAGCTATTGCCAGAGCACAGATGATGTTGACTGAGTTTGCATGGGTAAAACAAGCAGCCTCTCCAACCCTCGGTCTGGGTTTCAGCTGGCTGATCCAAGGCTCCATGTGGAGCAGTGCAGCTGTGTGACCTTGCCTGATTTCACTAATTGCCATTAAGATGTGATAAAGTCCATGAGCTAAATGATATGTAAGATGAGAGAAAGAGATAGCAGGTCCAAGGATTCAAAAGGAGAAACACAGCCTTGACAAAGGCATAAAACTCTAAGGAAAAAGCATGGAAGTAAATGGCAACTGGGCAATGCCAAGCATCAGCCTTCTCTCATGCTGCAACACAGACAACCATTCCCCTACCCTCGGTGCTGGAAGTGATGTAGCAGTTTCCCTGTTGGGGTGGCGAATGTGTCCATGTTCACCCATGCTAGACAGCCAGAAGCAGGGCTGCTTCAGCACTTGCTTCATTCCTCTGCCCCCCTGCCCTGACTGCACTGGTTTCATTTTGCAATCAAATTAATTCCCATCTCCAGCTCCTTCTTCATGCTGACACAGGAGAGAGAAAGGAGTGGTCCAGTAGCGGTTGCTTAGTGCCACACTGCTCTTTTCAGATACCCACAGCCTCAGCATGGTGAAGGTAAAACTCCTGTGCCCCAGCCAGGACTGGAGCCTGGATCTGTGAATCCTAACTCCAACAGCTACAGTAATACTCAAGCCATGCTTCCCAGACAATGAGTGATTTGCACTGATTTGCATGGAGTAAATCAGCTGTACACCAAAAGCTGCAATATTTAATACCTCCATTAACTGCCTTTATATCAAAGGAACAGGATGGAGCCTATCTTTATGTGTGCCTTGGTTTTGTGACACTGTGCTATATTTTTAAAGGACAAGATGTTCTGTTCTGCAAAGCAGCACCTACTGAACGATACGAACTAGCCAGGTACTTAAAATGATAATGGTGGCTAACCTCTAATGGACTGAAAACTGCGTAAACCTGACAAATCCCATAAAATGAAGATAATTATGCCTTTTGTATCAGGCATTTTTTGAACGTGAACAATGTGTGTTCAGGAAGAATAAAGATTCACTGAAGCTACAGGGGAAACAATGGCAGCTAGTATTCATGGGGCTGTAACAAAATACTGTTTACAGATCTCCACTGGTTGTGAAATTATCTATACTGAAGACACTGGATGTAGTCTAAAGCAAAGATTGAAGGAGCATAAAACATGTAATATTGTAGTTACAAGGCACATAAAATCTTATTGGATCTGTGATAAATATTTGTGCCTGAGCAATTTTACATTTTACAAACTGCTTCCCCTGGAGAACGGTTAAAAAATACACGGACACCCTATTTATCAGTTTTAAAATTGAGGGGCTCCAACCCTATGATGAGGATGCAATATACCTGTTCTCAAAAGTGTTCAATTAATTGTTTAGTTTTGTACTGAAAATATTCTCTTTTTTATTAAAGCTGCTTTCAGTAGATAGGGGTATCGTCTCTTGGGCTGCATTAATAAAGGTAGAAGATGTCCCTAAAGTGATGCTGGTTTGGAATTGAAACCATATATTAAACTCCCCATGGGGGATGAGGAGTCCACAATGCAGAGTTAAATGGAAGCTCTGCGTTCAGCTGCTATACAACACTTGAAATTTTTCTGTGGGACTTGGAAGAGGCTGTGCTGTACATTTTAAAAGGGTTTAGCAAAAAATGCAGGCATGTAATTGGTGAAATTTGTGGATGGGGAAGGAGGGCATTTGAAGATGAAGATAAGACTCACTAAGTTGCAACAAAATGTTTTCTGCAATCTTATATTTTAAAATCCATAAGGATATCACTTGGACAAATTTGTTTTTTCCTTTTGACTTGGCCTTTTATACATTTACACTGGTAATTCCTCACGCATTTTTCTGTTGTTCCTCACTGATCATTCCTGGGTGTAGCCTTTCTTCCCTTGGGAAGAAGTCTCCACCTTTTTTCATGCATGGGAAGAATTTAAAATACTAAAACTAAAATAAATCTTCTCTGTAAATTACTTTCTTTTTTCCCACATCACTTTTTGTTCAATTCTCAAGCTTGCTCCTAGCTCAACTCTCCAAAGGAAGAGCTTACCTTCACCTTTTCCTAATAGCATCTTATCTGTCAACTTCTTTTTTATTCACTAAGCAGCGTGGAGGTTTATCCCTTGCTCTTGAAAACAAGTATTTCCATCATTCCTCACAGAGGTGCTTGCTAATTACCAGGTCAAATAGTCTCAGGATGTGGCTTGGTGTTCTCATCGAGTCATCCGTGTGTTTTCTGAAGAATTGATTTGGAGAAAGCAGAAGAGGCTGCCAAGTCACCACAATTATACTGGGGAGAGCTAACACCTCTGAGTCTAGTGTAAATCTCTGTGCTGCTATCAGCCGACTGACAGCGTGTAAAAAACCAGAGAGATGATTTAAAATTGTGTCCACCATTGTGGAGATTTGGTGTAGGGCTTGTGCGGTGTGATGCAAGGAAATATTAGTAGTGCCTCTCTGAACAAAAGAAACCTTCTATCCACCTTTTGGGGAGGGAGGGGGTAATATTTTAAGGAACTGCTGTATCTGCATTGTTTCATGCTGGATGGGGACTGGAACACCAGTATTAGAGGGAAGGTGTTTCTGTTTCAGAAGCCAAGTCTCAAGGTAATGGTCAGCAGCTAAAATATCTACAAAAATGGGGGCAGTGGAAAGAGGAAGAGGCAGGCTGCCATGGATCACTTGCACAGAAGTTCCATATAATGTATTTATATGTGCATGCACCATTGCTTGCACCCCTGGAGCTGTTTCGAGGGTTAGAGCAGAATATTTTTTACTATGGAGTAAATTCCACCACTCATATATTTTGCCTCTCATAATTCTGAAACTAGGCGATGTAGAAAAGAGGATCTAAGTAACCCAGCCCTAACCAAAATGATCAAAAGCAGATGGCTTTGACTAGGTTGCTTTTCAGAGTCATTGGTGGGCACTGGGCAGTTTTACCCATCTGCTGCAGTCGGGTCATTTGGACAGTGAACAGGTTTGGAGAGTTAAATGCCAGGGTAGGAAGCTCAGTGCCACATAGCTGAAAATAACTTCATGGTATTCCATATGATTAAACATCTTTAACTGGTTGATCACTCCCTATCAGTTATCTGGCCAGGACTGAGATTAAACTAAAGTCTTGCAGCTTACTGGGAGAGCTCACAACTACACAAGCTCACAAGCAATTTACCTACCAGGCCACTCTAGGCAGCTCACAGAGGAAGAGAGTTAAAGTCAATCACCAGCCCTCTCACCCGTTTAATTTCTGGAATGGCAACTTAAGTAGACAAACAAAGGTGTCTGTAGGTAAAGCTGAAAGTCTGGATTGAATGATCAGACATGCAGCACATCGCATGGTTTTTAATTTTGTATGATACATCATAGTCCCGATATTTTTCGTTTCTTTACTTATATTGACACACCACTGGGGAAAGCCCTTATCTCTAGCTGCTCCAGATACACATTTAATTAACAATTTTTCTGCTATCTTTATAATCAGAAGAAAGTAGCCAGAAAGATAAACAGGAGATGTCTAATCACATCCAACAACAGTAATCACTCTATCTTTCCTGGTCTCTAGTAGCCTGGGGAAATAGCATCTGCATTTTGCATCATGTCCTGAAAGTCATCAGTCCATATCCACCAAGAAGTGATGCAAAATGCTGGCAAGTCTATTCCCAGCAAGCAACCAGAGTCCAGGCTGAAAGTCCCTGAAAAGTGCAACTTGTATAAGGAAGCAGTTCCTCCCTACATCCCAGTTATCAGGATCAGGAAGCAGGCTGGTATCACCTCTCCAAGATTTAACTTGTGCCTATATTTGTGCTTTGTCATATGTCTGCATTTCTTGCAGAGAAAAGCATCAAAATCTAAATTCTCCATATTTCAATGTTTATTAATTCCATTCATTTTTTAAAGGCAGGAAATATTAAGATGTAAGCTCAAAGGAAAACATGATTTTTTCAGTTTCATGCTTTGAGTAAAAATCAAAGACAGACTGCTAGACCCACCCTTCATCTGTACAAAATGTTTTTTGTCAGCCTCCTTAATGTATTTGATGCAGTGTTTTCTGTGCATTGGCTTCAGTGGGAGAAGGCTGTGTTTTTGCAGGGTGCAAAACCAGTTTGCTCTTTTGATTTGTAGTGGGGACACAGACATGTATCAATCTGTCCTTCAGCTACTAAAGTCAATATTCTGGATTAGGTGACAACGTAATGGAAAAGCCAGGGCTAGATCCTGGGTCTGTACCTGAACTTCAGTACAGTCAGCAAAGCAGTGCAGATTGCTGTTGAGTCGGGGGCTAATGCCTACTGCTTAAGCTGTGCAAAACCTAAAGTTGAAATACTGGGGGGAAGGGCTAGGTTTCTTAGTCCTGCACCCTTGTTCAACTTGCATCTCTAACGCGTCACTGGGGACCAGTTCTGGCAGCTATTTGAACACTTGGAGGGTGGGCTGCTTACCATCTTCCCAATACTTCCCAGTCTGGAAAGCAGGGAAAGTGTCTGCCAAAAAGGAGGAGAAACAAGGGTGCTATCCGAAGCTGAGCAGCTGCTGGAGCAATGTTCTTGCCTACTGTGTGCAGCTCCAGCAAGTACTGCCCTCCCGGGTGTTTGAGCACAGGACATCTGTAGCTCATGCATACCCTGGCCACCTTGTAGACAGCCAAAAGGTCACCCAAGCAAGCATTCTTCATGATGTCTGGGCAAGCCAGAGTGAAGGCATGGGGTCCAGTATGCCAAGAGGAGGGCATTTGTTCAAACCACCATGCTCTGGTGTTATGGGGCTGGGAGAAGCTGCTGTTCAGGAAGGCGTTACTGAAGAGACAACATAACTCTGCCTTCCCCCAAGCTTTCAGAGAAAATGCCCCTTAGGGTACCAACTTCTTGCTGAGATGGTCACAGAGGCTCATTAGAGTTATACAGCTTCTTTGATGCTAAACTAAACTAATGTCTGGCTAAACTTTTATCCCTTCTTCTACTCATGCTCATTCCTAAAGTTTTAGTGAAGGGAAGAGCAAATATGAAAATGTTAATGTACAGTAAACTATTGGATTGTGAGTGTTGCTATCACGATCCCATGTGTAGGTCATCATTCCGTTTTGTTAGCACTTTTCTAGGAAATTGCTTTGGTGAGTTTAACTTGGCACTGTTATAAACAAGCTAATTGGACATCTTTTCCTGAGCACTGCTCTTTCCTGGACAGAAGCAGAGAGTGATATGGGAACATAGCAAGAAAACATGTTGGAAGCAAAGGACTGAGATTTCTTCCCTGTAGGATATCATAAGATGTTTCCACCTGTAATTATTAAGCAGAATATGAGTGTTTTCTTTAGTGCCTTATGAAATAAAAGAGGGATGTTTTCATCCATGTTACCAGTAAGAATAAAGGAAGAGATGATCAGAGCCACCAGTTTTTGAGAACACCTACAACAAGCATGCTGGGAAGACAGAAAACCTGTCACAAAGTCTCATGTAAGAGAGACAAGTCATGCTTAATCAAAGCTGACACAAAATCAAGACTTTTCAAGGCAATACCTGCGGTAAAAGATAAGTATTCAGACACTGTCAGTCTCTGCAAACATCTCCTGGTGCTACCAGGTAAAAAAAAAGATCCTCATCAGTAATATATGATTTTCATTCCACTGTATATGTCACCAAACCAGCCTTTCTCAAAACTTGGCTGCAGAAATTTCTGAGGTAGTGAACTACCCAGAACTTTGGTTCCACAATACCATCTCTGGGGAAAAGCCACATGAAGGTGGGCAGCCAGAGAGAAACAAGGTTAGGAAGAGGTGGGATACCAGAACACAATTTAGGAGGACAGAAAAGGTCAAATTTTACCCTTTTTTTCTGAAAGGAAATCTTAATTTCTTAATGTCCACCTGAATAGATTTCTGTAGCTCTACAAAAAAATTAACCAAGAAAATAATTTGCCCACAGTTCTGGATTATTTTGAGGAGAAAGGCAGGCCTTGGTGTCTAGAGAGTAAACAGGCAACTCATCTAAAGACTGAATACAGGAAATACAAGCAGTGGTAGGTTGTGGGGCAGAAGCAAAATGACCTCTAGAAACCTATATTCTTTTTGGTCAAGTTGCTTCTGAAGACACATCCTGAGTGCTTTGGTGCTGCCCATTGCTGGCTTAAAACCAACACAATGATGGAGTGCCACTCTTGGCATAATAAAGTACATGTACTGTTTGAAATGCTTATTTTTAAATACTCTATTTAATGATTGTTTCACATGCCACATGCTGGGTAATAATAGGAGGGGGCTCAATTGTTTTTAAAAAACAAATAAACGGACAAAAGAATCCCTTTTGGCTATGAAAAGAGCAGTTTGTGAGACTGCTGTAAATGCAACTATGTTTTAGCTCTGTGCTCCCAGACTCATCACTTAGTGCTTTCTCCAAACTTTTGTGTAGCCAGTGCTGCTTTAGCCAAGATTTTTGTTGGAGACCACATCTTTCCTTTAATGACATGGTGGTGACAGCATCCTTAGTGGTGATTTCACATGTCTGTAGGTTTAACCAGTTTAAGTACATTCTCATTAAGGAATTGTTAAATTTTCCAAAGCTGTGTGCATAAGACAGACTTCTCAGCAATATAAAGTAAGAAAATACTTTCTATTTCTTTCTGTTTCTTCTGCTGCTTCATTATTATCTTGTTTTCCAAAGAAACTGTCTGTCTGCTATCTTCGCCTGCCTTGGGTCTCACATATAGGATTGTCCTGCTGGCAACATATTTTGGCAACTGCTACCAAAGAAAAAGTTCAAATCTGTTTTGGATTTTATCTTTGGAAAAAAAAATGGAGTTCTTTTCCAGCCTTTATGTCCATAGTTAATTCTACAGAATTGGATGGTATGAAGGTGTCCGAGTCCAGTGGAATATTGGCTGCCTGTACCTGAGAGTGATAACACCTCGGTCACTGGACTTCTCAAACTCCTTTTGGTTTTAATAGCTCACTGACCAGGTTCTCAAAGTGATCTTGTTCTTTGAAAAGAGACTTGACAAGCTTTTAGCACATTAAAGTGCAAAAGCACCTGATGCTTTTAAAAATCCTTCAGAGGCTTCACTTCCTTTCTTTCAAAGTACTTGTTTCTCAAAAGGAATTTAAAGATAGTATAATATGTAATCTGTGTGATTCACAAATTCTCATTTTGTAATTATTTCTACAAAAGCCTGAGATGCTGGATATGTGGATGTGCTGAGGAGCATTCAGTTAGCTTCTTTTCTAATACTCAGATGTTAGGTCTCTCATATCCTATGTTGCTTGGGGAAAGAAGCATCTTGGTGGCCATCCTTTGAGAAAACAGATCTCTTTCCTGTTTATGAGCTGGAATGGGAAAGTTGGTCACTTCTTTGCACACACAGCCCAACTGACCTGGGATTCTGCCACGCACAGTTTCTGCTGATGGCTTAATTTTAGACCCAGCCTCTAAGAAAGATTTAACATTTGTTCTTTTTTTTTTTTTTAACATCAATTACTGTGAATAGTTACACAGCACTTAACCCTTAAGTAACAATGACCAATGCATTTGGTACTTTTTTCCTCCTTAGATATTTTACTATGCCTTTTTTAACTTCAAGAAGTTGTTCGTGCCATTTTACTCCCCCAGGCCAGATGTCTATCTGTCTTCATGTTCTGAAAACAGTACATGATCAAAGAAATTTCAGAAATAATGCAGAAATTTATTACATACTTGCTTTTAAACAATGATTTCTGAATGCAATTTAGAAATATAACCTAGAATAAAGATTTTCAAACAGCAGTGCCTCTGCTAATGGGAAGTATTGTTCTGTGACTGCCTGCCTAAGGGGAGGTCTATAGACTTGTAAACAAGTTCTAGTGTGGGCTAGATGTTCTTTCTGTCTTACCCACCTTTTTCTGTAGAGAAAGTTGTGCCCACAGGATGGCACAACAATAGGCTGGGGAAATGTTATTTTCCTTCCTCTGGTAAGGAAAATCTTACAGTAGGAAGTATGTATCAGTAATTTTTGCCATACAGCTGTTCTTAGCATAAAAGCCTTCATTGCTAGACTGTATCTTTTGCTGGTCTTTAACTTGACCTGACATTGTTTGCACATGGCTTTCTAAGCTGTGATTTAGTTATTAAACAACTCCAAGGCCCACTCTTTGCTGTCCCCATTCATAAACTTGCACCCCTATCCCACACTGTATGAAGAGGCATGAACTTGTCTGTAGACTTGCAGCAAATGTAGGGTGTTCCCTGGAGTCTCATAAGCTGCCTCTGTTTTAGCAGTGTACCTTTCAAATGAGAGTGCGGGGTCTGTGATCCACAGTCTTGCCCTCAGCTGGCTTCCAGACCTCCCCTCACCCCCAGCAGAGAGCTTGTTGAAGCCACGGGCTGTCAGGCTCAGTTATTTGCACAGCATCTTAATAGGACTCGCCGTTTCCCTAAAAAAAAACCCAAAAAAACAACACATCACCAAAAAAAAAAATGCCAGTAGGGTCAATTGTCCTTTCTTTAAAATTGGTTTTATGGAATTCATCTCTCCCCGGGAGATTTGAGGCACTCCTGGAATTACTGCATAATCAACTCCTCTCTTCTCTGGGGACTACACTGCTATGAAATCAAATAATGTTGTAATCTCGATGTGAAAACCAACTTCAGTCAGCACCTTTGATCTCAAAGGTTTGAGAGTGTCACCGAAAGAACTACTTTGAGCCTGATAGTCTTCCAATCAAATTGCAGCAAGTATTGACTATGATCTCTCCCAAACCTGCAACCCAAGCAAGAAAGGGCTTGGGCAGGTCTTAATGAGAGGCTGCCAAAAAAAGCCTCACACGACATGAGAGAGGTATTTTAGGAGCTATTGCTTTCCTCAAGGGCTTTCCATAGTTGTAGCACTGCAGCGTGGTTTAGTAAGTGCAGAGCTAACGGGATTACTGGTTCCACTCCTGAATGTAACTATGGTCCAGATCCTTTGTGCCCTACAGCTGTCCTGTGGCCTTATTTAGAGAAGCTAACTGGCAACTTTTCACTCAAAACAAGACTTTCTATGTGAAATGGGCTTTCACTGGAAAGGCATCATTCTTGTTTCCCTGTTTTTTGGAAACAAATCTTACAGAAAAACAAAATAGGGGAAAAAGCACTTTTTTACTGCTTTGGCCAGTCTTTTCTGTTTTCAGTTTCATTTTTCACTGGTAACAAAGAAGGCTGTTTTCACCGGCATTTTTTAAGATGAAAAAAATTCCTATGAAAAATAATTGGTCTTTTTCAACTGCCTCCATATGAGAGCCCTATAAACTCTAATCCTGCAGCTGGGGCTATTAACCCACACTTCTGTACTCTAGCAAAGCTGTATTGAAATCAGTGGAGCAGAGCGCGATTGGCAGCAAGAATGATTATAAGATCAGTGGCCAATTAGGCAAAAAAACAGCTGAAGACTGTTATGATAGTGGGAGCTAAAGCATTATCTTCTTAGGTAACAGAGATAAATCACTGAAAACAAATCCCCATGGCTTTGTAGAAAGGCACCAAATAAGAGTTCTACAATATTGTAGTGGATCTGCTGGGGGAAAAAAAAAGTCTTTTCGACAATGTTTTGCAGTAGTTTCTTAAATTATTACATCTAGAGAACAGAAATACACCACAGCTTTTTGTACTCAAGTTAGTCTTGGGGTGAGGAAAATATTTGGTTTTCATCTCTACCAGTTTTACTGCATGCTGTAATTGCATCTTGTGCTGTACCAAGGGACACATTCAGCCTGCCTTGCCAACTCGCTTCCACTGAAGTTATGGGAAGTTTTATTTGATTATCATGCCAGATAGAGGAGAACATTTTCATGCAATACCTGTGTTTCGGCCGCTTCCTTTTAAGTACTCCTTTGCAAGTGGTTAATGATAATGATAATTTGATAATTTCTTTATGATTATACTTTCCTGTAGAAAGAAAGGCTAGGCGGTCATGCAGTTCATCTATGTTCTCTTTCTCTCCAAAATTTCTGGACCTTTTTGATCCCTCTTAAGCAAATCTGACACACGGCAGAATTTTTCAAGCTTTTCATTTTCTCCAGGGTCTGTGAAAGGAGGTAACTGGTCTCACTGGAAATGCCTAGATGAAGCTGATTTGGGGATAAGCTGACACTTCGTCAATCACCAGGGCCACGGCAGAGGAGGGAGCCACTAGAAACAACCTGGATATATGAAAAGCCCCAGTTACAACTTGTGTTTTCTTGGGTACCAAAGCCAGAATGCTCTCAGATGCAGAAGCATTAGACCACACTTTGGCAACTATGCCCACAGACATTACAGCTGAGGCTTACAGGATGCAGGAAACCGTGTTGCAGTGAGTTTTGGGGCTCTCTTGGGCTACAGTTGAAAGAGCAAATACTTTTCATGCACAGAGAAAAAAAAAAGAGAAAAAATAATAAAGAGGTCAAGTTACGAAGCTTAGAAAGTGATCAGTAATTCATTAGTGGAGCTGTAAGTGTTATTAGCTCTGAAGAAGTCATGATCTACTCACAGATAGTCTGCAAGTACAAAGAGATGAAATACACCAGATAATTTATCTGTTGTATGGGAATTGCTTTGTTCTAGTCATTATTTTTTGCTGTATAATTTCTTTCTCTATAATTTACTTTCCCTTTCATATTGTTTCTTTTTTTTCAAGATCATTTTATATTTGTCTTTTATTTCCTTATTTAATTATGCACATAAAAAGAATAAAATACTGAAATGTTTAAACAACTCATTAAAACCCGCTTATAATCCTCTGTCTGGGACAAAAACGGCTGCTGTGTTCAATAGTCCAGAATACTGTAGCTTTATCAATCTTCTAAAAATCTTGTAAATCACTTCTGCGGGTTGTCTCCAGTTTCTTGCAGATCAAGTAAATCACAAACTGGATCTCTCAAGGATATTGTCCAGGCACTTTTAACTGTCTGTACAGCTTCTGTCTTCATCCACTCCTGTGGTACAAAGCCTTTACTCCATAATCGCTACTACACGCACAGCCTGGAGTTCCACCAAATTATTGGAAGGTGAGAGCGAGGCTTTCAGAGACAGGATTTTCATGCTTATAAATTTTATTGGTGTCAACTTATTCACAAGATATATGTAGGTCTCCTACAATATCTGTGACATCCATATCCTGCCTTATAATCACACTGTGCCACAACCATCACAATGATTAACGAGATTACTTTTTTTTCCCCTTGTGTGGCGAGATTAGGGAAGTTCAGTTAAATGGGAGAAGAGCGATGAAGGAGTGCAGTTCTGTATCATGATCAGTTCCAGGGGGAGGCCTTTAGAGGAAGCCTCCCTGTGTCCCTGAGGACTCAAGGAGCAGCATTTTCAAGTCGTGAGGGAGAGCGGGCACCTGCCTCCCACCCACTTTCTGGGAGACCTTAGGACTGGGTCCTGCTTTTGAAGCAGATCTGGTCCTGCAAAAAAGCCTGCAGCAAGACTGCAAAACCTGCCAGACAGACTAGACACAACCACGAAGTGATGAAGCACAAATTTGATGGTGGCTCTGGGAGGGGCAGTAGCTGCGCCCCACGGCGGGATGGGGAATGTGCCTGGGTGGGCGGCTCCAGGAGAATGCACCTCCCCCCATCCCTTTGCACCTATCAGCCACCTCAGCACCTCCCACCTAAGTGATACTCTAATTTTGCTGTCGAGACTCACAGCATTCTTTTTGCTATTCCTATTTCTACCCAGCCTCCTGCCCCTACACTGGTTCTCCTCTTCTATGGGTCCATTTCACTTTAGGCACTGGTTTTGATTGCATCATTCAAGTCTCCATAATGGTTGTAGTAGAGACAATAATAGCCTCCCTGTATCTTCTGTCTATTATTATTAAAATAGGATCTGGGACTGACTCTGACTTTATAATAAAGAGAGCAGGGTGGATGTGAAGGGGCACAGCTGCAGGGCCAGAACTGGGTCTTATGGAAGTCCCAGTGGCCCCCAGTGAGCCCATGGTTCTTCCATGTCCCTTCCTCTGAAAGTGAGGCTTGAATTCACATATTACTGTGAATCTTCCGGTCTGCTGTCCCACAGAAACTATTTGTGAGGATAAGCTTTTGGGTCAAAAATCACTCAGTTTAAGTTTTGTACACACCACAGCTTACAGACCCAAAGCGGAACACTGCAATATTTGTGGTTTAATTGGATAGGAAAGTGAGTAAAGTATTTGTGATAGTCCTTATGTAACTTCAAGATTACCAGGACACCAAAGACATGTTAAATATCAGAGAGGAAATTCTGAATTGAAGATGTCAACTTGTCCTTAATGTATCCTGGTTTTCCCAGGCACGGTACGTCTCCCATTAACGTGTGGTTGATGGAACAGATGGGCTGCAATGCTTGAGCAGGGGCATGGGTTACAGGGAGGCTGCAGGACTTTGATTTCCACTTAAAACTGTTGGCATTGTTTTAGTGCTACCTCTTAGCTGTCTTGTTTTAAAGGGCAGTGAGTCTTTGTAATAATGCCATGTCCTAAACTGCTGGACAAAGGGCACTCACTACTATATGGTCTTAGCACTTTGGAAAACACTGTAGCCCTCATAAATAGAGGCACAATGAGCCATCACCTGGTTTTATTGAAAGGTCGCAGCAGATGAGGATGTCTGAAATCACAAATCACAGCACCAACTTCTTAATATTCCTGCGTCGGTTTTCTCTTCTGTAGACCTGAACTGGTAACAGCTTCCTGCCTACCAGGGTTGCTGCAAAGATTAATTATACACCAGATTATAGGACAATTTAAAGCATTTTTATTCTAAGTAGTACTGTTTATACCATAACAACCTAGGAAGAGTTTAAGTGGCTGCCTACCTACCATCTTACACTTGCATTCACTCTTAAGGTAGATCACCTTTATCACCTCACCGTTGTCCCCAATGTTACCAGGCAGGTTACAGCTGTGCTTTTCAAAAGCAAATTTCCGAGTCCGGGCAGTCGTCAGCTACAGCTTGGGAAGGAATTTGACAGGGAAGAGAGGGACCCTTCTCCATGTCCCCTGTCCATCCTTTTTTTCCAAGTTTCCCAGGTAGTTTTTCTGCTTAAACTCTATTACATCCCCTGCAAAGAAAGAGTAGGCTGCGTTTTGCATACTTCTGCTAATGAGGATAGCAGAAATACTTGAAGCTACCCCCAGAGCTGTGGAAACAGAATCTGAGCAGTAGCTGTTCCTGAAGGCTTTCCCTTTCCTGCTAGTTGAGAACTCGAGAACAGTTTCCTTTGCCTGTGTGCCTGCTGGTAGCGGGCAAGTTTCTCTCTCCTTACCAGAAATGTTTCGGCAAACTTCCCTTTGAAATTAAAAGAAGGTGTTTTAATGTGTGCTTTTAGTCTTGGCAGCGAGGCCAAGTTTGGACTCTGCGATGATTTCCAGACGCTCAAAGGCATTGCCCAGTAGAGGGAGCAAAGGGAGCACTGTGGACACCACACTGGCAGAGGCTCGCAGAAAGGCTTCCCCAGTACAGGCAATCCTTACGTGCTTCTCACCTGTCCCACCGGTGGGTCAGCGTGGGTTAGTGTGCCACTGAGCCATGCAGAAGCAATGCCCAGGAAAAACACGGCCTTTGGATAGCCAGCTCCTGCCAATGAAGCCAGACAGACAGAGCATCAGCTGCTGGTGTCCAAGGTTTAAAAATATTTTCTCTATACTTGCTTCTTTAATTCTATATAATAATTTATTTAAATAATGTATACCAATTCAAATCTATTATTTCGATTAATTATCAGGCAATTAGTATGTAGCAATTAATAATATATAATTATTAATATAATCATTAATATAAATAGGATTTAGTAATAATTACCCTTTGACAAATTTGGGGGTGATTCCCATGGACATCATCCAATTTTCCCTCAATAGCAAGCAGTGTGCAAGGCTTCATGATCAGCTAGAACACGCTTACTTCTGCTGCTAAGGACCATTTCCTCTCTCTTGCATTTACTGGCCCAGGGATGTGCTGTACCAAGGCCCCAGTGGGGCTGGAAACTGAAAGCTTTTCTGCTTGGAGGTTGGGTTTCCTCGCTTGAGGTGGGATCGGCACTGATAACTGGCACTGCTCAGGCTAAAACAGACAAGCACAAAGTGCAACAGAAGGAAAAATCTCAGTGTTGGAAGACAACACATCAGTTTTCTGGTTACAATTAGTGCATACCTGCCTTTCACCAGCTTAGTTATGACTGCCTAATTCCACGTAGTGCTTATTTTCTAATTAGCTTGTAAAAGGTTATGAAAGCCATCAGATACATATTCAGAATATTACTTCATGCATTTACTAAATAGGAACATTAAAGATAGGATCAGACTTTCCTGTCGAGCAATCTGGCCACATCAACACAAATCCCCTCCCGTTACAGTAATACCAAAACCATTCGTGCTCTTGTATTTAGGTAAATGTCTGACTCAACGTGACCTTTTTTTTTTTTGCTTTTTTTTGAGACTTTTGGCTAAATAAAGACCATACAGCTCCCTAAAATGTCTATGTAGCAGTGAATTGAAAAACTATAGCACATCTTATTCAAATACATTGAATGAGCCTAATATTTTTTTGCCTCTGCATCATTTTCATGGCTTCAATTAAAAAAAATACTGTAAAGAACATTCATGCCAAAAGTTTAGACTTTCATTTATTTGAAGCAGCAAGGAAGGAATATTTTTTAAAAACGTTTTCAAATAGCCCCTTTTTCTCTGAGTGACAAAAAAAGAGAAAAGGTGCAATTAAAAATCACACCCATAACAAATACAGAACAAAAGTTTAAAATTTACCATTAGATTAAAGTATTTTTGGATTAGTTTCCAGGGAAAAAGCTCTGACTTGCTCCTCTCTAATTTCAGAGGGATCTGTTTGTTACTAATTTGTTTTATTTTAGCCTAAATACTTATACAAGGTGCAAAGCAGTGGACCAGAATAATTAATGGAAGAGCATATAGGGAAGCTAGGCTATGTTTGTATTTGTGTCCAACAACAATAATCCAGGAGCATTTCATACAAGAGGCATGCCTATAAACGAGTTACACAGGCTAAATCAACTTTCGAAATCAATAGGAACAGAGCATAGAAAAAAATCCATGCTATTTCAATTCCAACAATTACCAGAGAGTTAACCAGCCTCTGAGAGAAATGTTATCAGGATTGACACGTTTCCAAAGTGTATTCTGATTTTAGCTAAGCCTTATCTTATGACAGAGAAATGTTTTGTTGGATGTGTTCCAGCTTGTTCTTCATGTTATTAGGTTTTTAATTCTTGCTTTTCTTAATACAGTGATTTTTTTTTGACTTTTTTTTTTTGCTGTGGTAATTGGAATAGAAGTAAGAGTGTGCTATTCTTCTGGCAGTCATATTCCCTTCAGTGGCTTTCTTTTAAGTAACAAGACATCGCAGCAGTGAGAACTAAAAGGCTACACACAGGCACCTCAGGTGGCTCTGATGATTGAGTGGTGGCTAACAACGGGTAGCTTATTGTGACGGCTCGGCCGCCACCATCGCGCCGAGGCTGAAAGCGAATACACGTGTGCATTTAGAATTCCCTAAAGATGTATTCTGTTTGATCCGCAAGGGATCGCTTCGGCTCTTACAAAAGTATCTGGCAGAAAATACCTTTGTTCCCATGAATGGGAGTGGATCTGCTTTTCCGTTTTCCTTCTCTCTTGGTGCTTTTATTTGCAGCCATTTCAAGCCTGAGTTATCGTAAATGTGATATTGGGTGAGACACTTGTGTGAGCACCCGTGACTCCTTCAGCTAGGGTGTTTCACATGTTTAAAACCTCCATGGAACTACCACCTAGAGAATGAACAGTTAATAATAACACTCTGAGATGTCAAAAAAACCCAATACCATGATAGTAACCAGAGCAACAGCCATTAGCTCAACCCAGGGTCTGAAGATGTGTGGTGATCCTTCAGAAACTTCTCTTCATCCATGGCACATGCACAAGGTATCATTCAGGGCACATCACGTTACACGCACAGTGGAGCCCTGTCCTTATCATTCACAGGAGCTGAACATTTCTCCTGTGCTGTACGAGTTTTGCTGCCATGGCGTTCCAGTTGTGTCTGGTACCGCAGATGAAAGCTAGTTTTGCAACAGGAAGTTTTTCTAAATGCAAAACACAAGCTAGAGGCCTAATTAAGCACCATCAGGCTCTCCATTTACTTCGGGAGATGTTGAGCCTTTAGCAGCAATAAGCACTGTTGCATGGAGTGTAACGGCAGATATTTGCTACCTGCACAATTAGAAAACCCTCGGGATCCTGAAAACAGCTTTGTGAAAATGCAGTTTCAAGCTTTGTTTTTTTGCCATGCGACTGCTGGGTCCTTCCTACAGTACTAACACATAGTACAAATACGTGTGCTGAAATGAACTGGAGGCCACAATTGCAAATAAAAGATGTGGAGTTACAGAGTGCTGAGAACTGGCTCTTGGAACCTACATACTAAGCACTGGAAACAGCTTGAGTCCTTGAAATCTTAAAAAACCCCCAAACCAAATAACAACATCCAAAAAACCACCACCCCACCCACACACAAAACAAACAAAAACCAAGTAAACAAAACCCCCAAAAATGTAAAAGGAGCCACTGGGGTAGGAAAAAAGCAAATTGTGTATTCTAAGTTTTGGCTGACTCTGAGGTGTTTGCACACAAATTCTTTGCACAAGGCCAGAAAAAAATAAGGAAATTACAGGTAGCAGGGGGGAAAGCAATGCAGTCAGGGGGGAAAGCAATGCAGTCAAGGGGAAAAGATGTAAAATCTCAGTTTCCTTCTGGATTCCTTCTGGAATCATAGGAGTAAGCTGTCTTAGGGACACATGTGCATATCCTTTGTTGTGGCAGAGGTAGAGGAGAGCCTGGGAAGAGAGCACTGCCATGGCTCCCCTGTACACTCATCTCTCCCAGGGAAAACCTCTCAGTCCTGGTGCCCCACAAGGTAAGCAGCCCCTGTGGCACTGCTGGGACCAAAGCTCACAGCTCCTCTGTGAGCCGATACAATTCTTCCTTGTTAGGCACCAAAACGTTCAAAGCCATGATTTCAAGCTTGACTGTGACCCTCTATGAAAACAGGTCAGGCAATTAACTCATCATGAAAAACATTCTTTTTTTTTCCTTCCTCCCTTATCTCATTCTAAATCTGTTTTAACTTTATGGGGGGATTAGATACCAACACGCCTTGTGTTGATTCCTTGTGTCATGGACTCAATGAATCCTTCATTTTCCCCTTTTCCACTCCATCCAAGCTCCATAAAATGCCCAGGAAGCATTACTTTAACAGTGTGATGACAGTTTAATTAGATCAAGACTGCAGCAGAAGGGGGAGTATCAGGACTGGAGGCAGCTGTGGGTTAGAGTCAGGATGTTTGCAGCTCAGCCTTCTTCCAGCCCACCTAAGTAAGGGCAGCTTGGGGGCAGCTGCTGATACTCGCATCTGGTTTTCCCCTCAGGTACTGTGTCCCATCTGAGGGCCAGTGGCTGGTCTAAATGATTGGGTTACAGTATCTGTTGGGTTTTTTAATTTGATTTCCATTTCTGAAGTTTATGATACCAAGGTTTGTGCTCAGTGTTATCTGAATGAGCAGCGAAGAGTAATAATGCAGGTACGTGAAAGCCACAATTCTGGTCTCACAAATTCTCTCTAAAATTCACAGCGAAACTCCCACTGACTCAAAGAAAGGCAAGCTTTCACCTTCAGCTTCCCAGGGAAAAAAAAGTAGGAAGCCTTAAATAAGGAAGGCGCTAAAAGGAGATTTATTCTGGTATGAACAAAGTGCCTTTCCCCACAAAGTCCATGGCTATTTGACTTGGAGTCTCAGCCTTTCTTGTGAGAGACATGCACTGTAGCTGTTTTACAGCTCTATAGATTATGATGGAGAGAAATGGACCTAGGTGCTATAAGGAATATCAGGGAGTAAAGTTTAGGCACTTTGACTCCCACTTTTCCACACGTCTCAGATTTAATATGAGTTTTTCAGCACTGATTTATGTATGAAGGTGCACTGGTTTCAGTGTGCACACTCAGGATTCCCAGGTGGGAGACATTTTATTGACCTTTTGACAGTATCTTATTAACAAAGGCTACGTTTCAGCTGGCAATCTACTTTAATAAAACGCGCATATGGTTATCCTATGCGGTATTCACTATTTGATATCATTTGGTTAAACGCATTTGTTCTGCAGTATTCTCCATTCTTTTGTATTTTTTTCCTAACACTCTCTTATATGCATAGATAAAGTCTTTTTTAAAGAGTTTGAATCTGAAGAAAAATCACTGAGATAATAACACCTTTTTGTCTCATGTCACCATCTGCTGCGTCATCTCTGCAACGCAAATCATCCTCATTGCTATGTACTATCTTCTAGAATAGATCTTAGATCAAATCTTCCTCTAACTCTTGCATTAGTGAGGAAATATAACACAGGAAAACTCTTTCTTACGTTCGGTATTTTCAGTCTTCTATATTTAGGTTTCCTTTTACCTTAGTGTCGCGTGCCTGACCTTTAATACAACAATTCTCAGTGCACCAGCATCAAGCAGAGAAGCATTATGCATCCGATATTCCAGATGGACAACTAAGGCTTGCCTAAGGTCACACTGGACTGCTTGTGGAAGATTAAGGACTTAAGTCCAAGTCTTTTACACACCAGAGAACTACCTCCAGCACCAGACCCATCAGACACTTCAATTTGCTGCTGTCCAGGCCCTGCCTGACACTCACACAGCCTGTATCTGGGACATCTTCTGGAAAATACACAACTCAATGCCTGGGGTCCCCCTACCCTCCCCACTAAACATACTAGCCATTTAGCCGGGTAGCATAAGAAATTCAGATTATTATTTCTGATGCAAGTTGGAGATTTTTTCCAACTGGGACCTGCTTGATATTCATGTATTTATTAGGTTTACATGGCAAGATTTTGGTAGCAGGGAAGCTGCAGGGGTGGCTTCTGTGAGATAGTATCAGGAGCTGTCCTTATGTCAGAAAATTCCACATACCTCCAAAAAGGCCCCAGTGCTGGCCAAAGCAGACCCCATCAGTGAGCTTGGAGATACTAATTTTGCCAGAATCTGTTGTGCTCATGACAGTAATTGCCAAGTGGTCTCACTATCCTTAACTCAGCTTACAAGATTTTTGTCATATTTTGTCCCCTCTGTCTAACTGAGGAAGCTGAGTGATAGAGCAGCTTGGTAGGCACCTGGCAGCCAGCAAAGGTCGACCCCCCACAACATAATTATTATTGCAACCTGCCTTGATGAGACCACTGACATTACTCCACAGAGGTGCTACGGGTATCTGGGCCAACACATGTTCTTTTCTTTGCAAAGATGAAGTTAACTGAATTAACTCTTGTATGCCATATTAATGCTGCTAGAACTGAAAGGAGGATATGCCCTGTTGAGCTTGTGTGATTTGTGTCTTAATGTGGAGCACTTGTTTTTACGATATTTCCTAGCAAAAGAAGTAATTTTATCTTTAACAGCATCTAGTTTTTAAAAATCCAATAAACAAGGCAGAGAGTAGAGAATTAAAGTGTGTTACCTATATGAGTGCTCTGAAGACACTGAACACCAAGGAGTTTGCCTTTGTCACCCCTCTGCCACTGTAAGTCACCCAAATAAGGTTTCCTGTAACTGAGCTAATGATAAATCTGCAACTCTGAAAGAACAGCTTTCTATCTTTAGGCTTCAGCCATGCTTTTCTTTTGTGAGTATAGCCTATTTATGGAATGCTGCTGTTGAACTTGAATGCAAACCAGAAAAGCGTTCCTGCCTAAATTGTCTATAAATACCTTAGGGGTTTTTACTGTCTGTATTTTTGTGAAGTCCTCAGTGTGCTGCTTTGCTCAAGTATTTGTTTATTCCTCATTCAACATTCATTGTCTGTCTTCAAAAAGTGACCTCCTGGAATGTATACCACACCTCTGTATGAGGCTGCTATTTTTACATAGCCCTGAGAACACTGAGGCTGTATGGGCCTCCATGAGACGGGAATATACAGAAACCAGTGCATGAAAATTGCCATCTTGGATGCACCAAGGCACAGATAAACATACAGATTATTTAGGAAACTAACAAAGGAAAGGATTTTAGCGGAAATAATGCTGTAATCTACCATTTTATATTAGACTGTTTACTTGTCCCGTATGCCCATGGGGCATCCAGAATATGATGCAAATGATGTCAATAGACGAAAATGCAGAGCAAAAGTGTTAGAGGATAATTTGTACCTAGGAAAATTTTCTTCATTAATTAGGCACAGATTCACGCCCTCAGGCAGAAAGCTTTCAAGTATTTTTCAAATCCTGAGCTTTGGGTTTGTCCTAGGCTTTTTGGTGGGTTTTTTTTTTCGTTTGTTTGCCATCCTCTGTAACAATCTCAGCCTCTTCTTGCTGAGGTATCACATGTCAACAAGTTTTATAGGCTGGTCACTCAACAAACACACATAGTTTCTTTTAAGAGGTTTGATTTACCTGTTGTTCTGACTCTTTGAATCTCTTTGGAGCTTGCGCTGGAGGAATGAAGGAGTGTACCCCTCTACAAAATTAAGCTCTTTGACTTCCCATTGCATCCTTCCCTATGGCTTGAAGAAGAGAGGGACAAGGATAGAGTAACAAGACATCCTGCACACTTCAATCCAAACTGCATAGGGCATTATAATTGCTTAATAATTTTCTCCTCCTTGTGATTAGGTTTTATGGCGTTAGTGAACACTCCTGTATCTTGTGATGGGGTTGTGGCCATTTTTCGCGTCACTGCCCTCACCAGCCTCCAGCAACACTGAGGGTGTCCCATCTCTTGCAGCTGCCCCTTGGACACCCAGGGCTTGAAGGACTGAAGGACTGTCCTCATCATAACTTAGAAGACAAATTACAGAGTATATTATCCCAGATATGGGACAAATACACAGATAATGGCTTTGGAAAATGCACGTGAAAATGCAAAATTATATTTACACCCATGCAAATGTATGTGCTTTTCCAAGGGGCTTTGAAATAGTGAAAAACGAACTCTAAACAGGCCAAAAGCAAAACAAATTTGCTTTTAAGTTTAAAAAAAAAACATTCAAGAGAAGAAAATTGCAGCCTACACTGAGCCTCATTTGACACTGGAAATATGAACATTGTCCACAGCTTTGATAGCAGTAGAGCAGCACAGTTAAATTTGCTTGAGTAACCAAACAGAAAATTTCTAAACTTCAGTAGAAAATTGCAAGTTAAATATATTACATTTAAATTTAAATTATCAACTAGCAGCCTTATTCACACAATTCACTATTTTATTCTATTGTAAGTCAGTGAGTTGAAAAACATAGAGTTACCACATGTCTTTTCTGCAGGAATTTATGGCATTTTGACTTTGGGGGGAGGGATTGCACCTAAAAATAAGAAATACTTTGCAAAACAAAATTTTGAGCGACTTGAGTGTATAATAATTTGAGATTTTGTTTTGATAACATGTGATATCAATTATTACTTTTACATTTGTTTAATGATCCATAATGGAAAATAATTTTCAAGAAAGGCTCCATTCCAGTGAAGGTGAAGTGAAATAGGAATTTGTCAAACTTGAATGGTACTTGGATTTATGCAGCTTAAAGCAAAGCCTGAATAATCAGAAATCAGACCCAAAAATGAAATGCTGGCTTTATAAAAAATGAATGGGCCATATGCAATCCAGAAAACAATTCACTCAGTTTTACAAGGACAAAAATGTTCACTTATAAAATTGTGCAAGAAGCTGAACAGGCTGACATCACCATCTCTTGGGTAATATTACACTACAGGTTTGTCTGGTTTGGTTTTTTGTTGGTTTTGGTTTGGGTTTGGTTTTTTTGGTTTTTTTTCTCCTTATCCTATAAGCTCAAGTCCTGCAAGTACTAAATGCTTTGTGAATACCCTTGTTGATGTGGCTCTCAAGTCTTTGAAGCTGTAAGTGAGTGGAGAAGGCTGAGTGTGTGTGGTGTGTAATAGGCCCACTAATAAATCCTCGGCACAAAGCAAAAGCCTAGAAGAGTTTTGCACAGCATTTAAGCAATATGAGTCTTCTGGTTGGCAGTGGAAGCTGACTGAAGCTTTATTAGTCTTCCCACCAAAAGTACCAATTTCTGGTAATGAAATAAACTACTGTATTTCTTCTCGTTTATATCTAGAACTCAATGTGTGTGAATTTTGGAGTAAACCGCAGGACTGGAGGACAAAGAAAGCAGCAATAATAAATAGACATGAAAGGGTGGGATAAAATTGGGGTACTCGAAATAGCATTACTCCCCATGATGTCAAGACCCTAACTCTTTAGCTGCTTTCTGTTGTGATTTAAATTAGCAGCAGAAGTCAGTTTGTCCTTTAGATTCAAGGAGCATGGCCAGTGCCCTCAGGCCCTAGTACAGGTCATGTATTGAAATGCTTAGACAAGACTCAGGTTGCTGGCTCAAGACCAAGGAAATAAAATTCCTGTCTTAAAATGCATCTCTCAGGCATTTTGTTGCAACAAACTTGTTTATTTGTTCGTTTGTCTGAACTGCTTTGTGTCTAAGCAGGAGAGAGGACAAAACCTTTCAGCAAAGATGTGGAGAAATATATCAGAAACATTTCTTTGTGTTTTCAGAGCAGATAGAATGCCAAAGTCACATGCAAACTATAGTCTTACACATCTGTGCTTTCTTCCTCCCCATGTCTCTTCCTCTTGTCCCAGGTTCACTTTTCAAAGAGTTAGGGCTGGTTCATTCAGCTGCTAAGGCTCTGTGCTGAAGTTGGCCACAGTGTGCAGATATTAATTCAACGGCTTGGTTTCTGCAATGCTATATACAATTGAATGTGCATAATCTGAGCAGTACGATTGATTTAACATCAGTGTGGGAATTTTAGCTTTCAGTTTTCATGAATTATGTGTTTGAATTTTGAACTTTAATGCTGTACTAATGTAGACATTTGCATTTAATGACATATCAGTGAAGCTGAATAGGCCTGCCACCTCCTAAACTCTTAAAAGTTTCAGCTCTGTGAAAACCTCTTGCTGAAAATGTGAACAACAGCTGGTAGATTGCCTAACTGAAATGCTATAATCTTGATCACGAAAAGAGAAGCAACACAGCATCAACAAGATCTCATTAATCTTTTGACATAGTTTTATGACCATTATCTTAATATATCATGCCCCTTGTATCTAGAGTCTAATAAAACATAAATAAAGCCAAATGATTTAATGTTCACATTGAAACATAACTATGGAAAGATGTATGACAGAATCACCAAAGAGATGAGGTGAACATAATTTTTATCCCAGATTCTTTAAATGTTTGTGATATTTTTAATGCATCAACCAAATTATGTAGACAAATCTGAAGGAAGATGTCAGAAATATCCAAAATAGTCTTGCACTAACAAGAGCACCAAGAAGCACATTTGCCAAATGTACCAAAGTACTTTGGTAACCAGCTCCCAATGATTTCAGCAGCAATAACAAAGTTGGTTGGTTGGTTGTTTAGTTGGAATTGTCAGTATGGACATATATTCTGACCTCTGTGGAGGCATTGAAACAATGGAATAATTTATTGCTCCATTCAGTGTGCAGAAAGAAAAAATAGTCATTTTAATAATATATAATAATGATTTGATAACTAATTGTAACTATTTTTGAAAAAAATTAGTTCACCAGATTGATAGGAGTTCTGCTTCCCCTTAATTTTTTGATCTAAACATATCTGGATTTATCTCAAACTGCTGTAGTCTTGTCTTTAGAAAGTCAGCATCAACAATTTCTTCTTTTTAGAAAAAAGAATTAGTAGAATTTCCCATCTTTAAAACTGACTTTTTTTTTTAAATGACTTTGTATTCAGCTAAAATTTAAAAACTTTTCCACATGAAAGTAGCTTTCAAAGTTCAAAAATACATTGACTCTAGTTCTATGTTTTTGACAAGCTTTTATAATAAGTTATCTTGTTGCACGCATAAATTAGTTGGTTTTTAGCCTCATAACCACCTGGAACATACAAGTCTTTCACAACAGAGACCGAGATACAAACGTGTAATATGGAAAAAGGAAAATACAACTCTCAAAGGAATATCAAACCTTTCAGCTTGAAGGTTAAATATGGGCATAAAAAGGAATCCAATTAAATTGAAAACAAGGGTATACTAAATTGCCCGACTGTAATAAATTCATTATGTATGGGTAAAGGAAAACATAACAATTCACAATAAATACATGTGCTTCTTAAGTACAATTGTTTCTAAAAGTAATTAGAGTAGATCATTCTTTGTTCCAGACCCATGTTTTCAGTAGTCTGATGGATTTAGCAGTGCCGGGGCACCAGTGCTGCTTGGGGAGATGGGAAATGTGCAGGAGCAGTAATGTGCAATGGGAAAACAACCTCATATAAAATTTAAGTCTTCTGTATAAAAACAGGAAATAAAAGTAGGAATGGGATGTTTTTCATTGTTAAACTTTAAAGACTATACCTTGCATTTCTCTGATTTTATAGCTGGTTTAAATGCTAATTAATTGCTAGCTTTTAGCTCCCCTCATGTACCAGCATGATGTACTAACTGGGGTTAGATTTTCCAAAAAATGGGATCTCCCTGTTTCAGCCTCTAGACGACCAAATTTTCAAAGCAGCTTATTCCTGGCAGTTCCCCCTGACAGGAAGGAAAGGAAGAAGGCGTCCTTTTGTTCCAGTACCTTACAAAGTCAGGCTCACCTTTGTGTTTCAGCTGAATTGTCCAAACTCTAGTAAGAGCCATGGTCAATCATAAGATTCATAAGGTTGATGAGGCTCAGAGCTGCCTGTGGAATTGCATATGTTAATGTAAATTAATGTTTTTAAAGTACAAGACAAAAGACTGTTTGAATGACCATTGCCATATTTCCTCTCCTCTCCCCAGTTTCAAGAGATGTTTTTCTCAGTGCTGGGAGGAATAGGGTTGCTGTTGGTTAAGAATGATATAGTATCAGAAAGCCAAAAACCCAGGATCAACAGGAAAAACAAACCAAATAAAAAGCCCAGCCAAAATGGCAGTGAACTTGCTGGCCGGGAGAGCTACTGAGAACGACAGCAACCTGTAGATTTTCCACCAAAAGAATTTAGTTTGCTGAGAATAATGCATGAAGGATTTGCATGCAGGCAGTGTCAGAGGGCAGACTTACACAGTGATGGGGATTGCATGAAGAAGCTGATTCATTAAGGTCCGATGCATTCTTAAGGAGAAAATCTAGAACGAGTGCCATTATTTAAAAGTACATTTCTCACTCACTGAGTCAAGATTCCCAGGAGCTATGAAAGGCAATCATGCGGTTCTCAAGTGATTGGAAATGTCATTATAATGTAAAATGCAGAAAACTTAATCCCCGTAACTTTTTCCACAGCTTTTTTCCTGCCTGGACAGATGTTCCTTGTCAGCCTCTTAAAAAATACATGGACCATAATACAGGCTCACCATGGTCACTGTGAAGTGGTGTTAGTCTAAGTATTAGTTGAAGGCAAGAACAGGAACAGGAAAACTTTTACTCTAAATAAAATATATATCTTTTGGCCAGTTGAGCAGAGAGGTATAATAAAAACCAGGAAATTAGGCAAACCCCCCTATTCTTTTGTAGTAGATGGTGTAGATGTTAAAAAGCCATGTTTGGAGATTATGATAGACTTTGAAAGAAAGGGTTAAGACAGGCTGTTGGACACATGGGGCTCTGAATCCCAGTGAAAGGACCTCAGAAATTCTTCGATGTTCATTTCAAGGAACAGCCTGAAGAGCAAGGAAGATCAGAGGCTTCAGATATGTTGCAAAACATGTAGAATCATAGAATGATTTGGGTTGGAAGAGACCTTAAAGAACATCCAGTTCTAATCTAGTTCCCCTGTATCCTTGAGATTTTAATCTGCTCGGTACAATCACTTTTCAAAGGTTGTCTGAAGAGAGGAGCTTGGCATGATGAAATGCACTGTTTTAGCTGTAGAGCTGGTACTATGAAATTGTGCTTGTGTGTATTGCTCTTCAGATTTTTGAAAAATACTCGAGTTGGATTTTCTCAATTCCCAGTTCAGCCTGCCTTCAGAAAAGGAAACAGGCCAAATTTGGTGTAACGCAGGTGATGCCTTAGGTTTTAACTTTTATATTTTTCAAATTCTGTATCGCCTAGTGTGTAACTCTGAAGTTTCTTGTAGCTAGTTAGCTGCTCTCTTAGGCTACACAGACATAACAAAGCTTCTCTGAGCTTGTGATTCAAGGACACTCAGACTGTCCTAGGCCCAAAGGTGGAAACTAGGGCCACGAGAGAGGTGGAGAAATTGAAGAAATTACATCATTAGCTAAAGTTTTAATTGGTGAATTTATGCTGATATGCAAATGGACCAAACCTATAAAAGTGTGAAAAACTCGTGACTTGTCGTCCATCTTGGGGTCCATTTTGGAATTAGCCTGTGGCTCCCCAGGGTGTACCTTTGAAGGCCTTTCAAATAAATACCTACCTTTATTCCCTTCCTCCTGTCTAGTCTGTTTCTACGTAGCTGGAAAAGGCATCACAGATGCCCCCTCATAATTCTTACAAATGTGAGGTCATAGTGATAATGTCTCATTAATTTTTCTATTTACCATTCTTACAGTCTACTACGTGTCAGTCTGATCACTCCTACCAGGTAAGTGCTTGCTTTATTTTGATGAGAACAAGCTAAATATGACTTGACCCCAATTTGGCCACAGTTTTTTTTTCTCGCCAGGGCCATTTTATGACTCCCATGTCTGGTTTCCCATGCTAGTTCATCACAATGCAAAGAAACAGGTTTGTACAATCAGGCCTATGAATTACTAAATGCAGCATGTATTTTCTCTGTGGTAACCAAAAGTCATTGCCATTGGTAGGCTAAGTCAAATAACTTGCACTCCCTCTAATTCTTAGAGTGCAGGTATTGACATTACAGAAAACAACCCTACTTTAATCTCTTTTTGGAAAGCTCAGGAATGGGTGGGATGGAGAATTAATTTCCCTTTCTGAGAAACTGTGGTTCTTTCTAGATGCTGTGCCACTTTTGGTCAAGTTCAGAGCAGTGGGAAAATTTACAGGATTACCTGACGATAAGAATCTATTTGCACCAAGGAAAAATGTTGTAATGCCTACAAGCAGAAGTTGTGCTGCATAAAACAAGACAGAGAGTTTTCAAATCTTTGAGGCCGAACCAGAACTTGTCAAGTCTCTGCTACCACCTATGCAATGGCTTCCCACAGCAGGTGAGGTGCTGCTCTGTGATATTCAGGGAGATCCAGTAACCATCAGCAAAATTAGGATCAGCTAATTCCTGTTTGATTACATAAGTATGTAATAAATTTACAGTGGATAGGATAGGATAGAATAGAATAAAAGTATATACAAATAGAAAATAAAAATATAAATCCCCCATGATATAATTCCTATACTAACCTGAGCTCTTTCCCTTGCCGTCATGACAAAGCTCATTTCTCCCATCCAGAATGAATCACTTCTGTGCCACACCTGTGGCAACAAGAAGGTCTCTCCAAAAGGAAAAAAGAGAAGAAGAAAAACAAAAGGAATCCCTCAAACAACAAAACAAGTTGAAACCTGAATTCCTGACTTGAGGTATAATCAGACAGTGATTTTTTGACTGCCATGGGAATGGAGCATGGATTAGGACTACATATACAGCTCAACCTGAATAAACCGCATAGATAGGAAATGACACATTTTAAAAAGTGATTGATTGAAAAATGGTAAAACAAGCAGATATTATCACAGATTTTTTCACAAGGGAAGCATACTTCTTTACATTAGCCTCCCACAAGTTTGCCAGTGTAGGTGTGCTTGTGGATGCTTTTACAATGTTTCATTCCTTTAGGTGTATTTATTTTCAGGAATTAATATTTTGTTGCTAGGCTAACTCTTGACTTATTTTTCTTTTTATTTATCTTTAAAAAGTCCTAGTCCTCAATTTAGAACAGTCTGAAGGGGCTTCCATTCTTCCTCCCCCCAAATAATTTATCCACGGAAAACTGCAGCTTCCATTAACACAAAGCTACTCATGAGTCTGGGTAAATTCCATGAACAGAGACAACTGAATGCAGCGGCAAAACTCAAGTGCAAGCTAAAGAACAAGAAGATGGTTAAGTAGTAGTTCAGTTCTCAAGAGAATCCAGGGGTTTTGTCCATCCACCATCCAAACAATTTACCGATAGGCAACAATGTAAGAGTCATATTACAGAACTACAGCATAGAACAAGCAGAATATAAGAAAATGGCTAGTGGATCTGCTGATCCCTCCAGTATCCTCCCCAATGAAATATGGGTAGGGCAAGCACAAAGTGGTGCTTCACCAGAGGGCTCTCACAGATGCTGCAGGGTGCATTGCTACACCTAGTGTGGGAGGCTTGGCATTTGACAACCCTTAAAGCAGTTCTTGTCTTTGAATGCGCCCCATGGCTTTTTTACATGTGCGTAAGTCACCAGCAGCTCCACTGCTCTGTGGCCATGAGTGCCCCATTCTAATACCAAGTGCCATGAAAAAAGGATTTCCTTTCTTTGTTTCAAAACTAGACTTGCCTAGTTTCACTTGATGCCTTCTAGTTCTCAGATTGGAAGAGACAAGGAACATCAATCCCTGCTCCTGCTGTCCATGCCTTCTGGTAATTTTATGGTCCTAAGGCAAACCAGAAAAATAAAGATATGCCCCTCGCTAGGATGCTTTTTGTTACTTGCAGCTACACTATAAGGTCTGTACGTACAGAGAGCTTTATGGCAGCTGGGAGGGATTTTCATGGCTAAAGATGATATGTGGTGAACCCAGCTGAACTGAAAGGCAAAGGGTCTTGCACACAAATCATTTATATGCCCTCTTTTCCTCCCAGAATCAAAATGCACAAATTCACCCAAGCAGGATTTTAATTTCCCAGCATTATCTTCATGTGTGCATCTAATATAGCTAAATCCTTAGACTTTGCTGCTTTTCTAGCTGAGCAGTTGGTTCAGGGGTTTTCACACAACCATTCTCGGTTTGGGATTTAATGACTTATAGCAGGGAGCTGAAGCAAAATGCCAAACTGCGTAACTGATTTCAACTCAGCTCTGACAGTTTGCACAAGCCAAGGATCCATCCCCAAAGAAGGTGGTTGCTAAATTCATATTTTTCTAAGAGCAGTCACAAAGTATTTATAAGTTCTCTAGGAGCGTTAAAGCAAATGTGAGGGAACCTCTCTTTTCCTGGACCTCTACCCCATGCCAGGGGAAGCAGCTTTTCTTTAGCTTGCAAAAATCTCAAAGACAAAAAAAAAAATCACTATTTTCAGTAAGTGGGAAGGTTGACTATCCCATACTGTTGTGGGGTGGATGGGAAGAGTTTGGCAGTTAAAAGACTATCAAAGAAACAAAATCACCTCACTTTTTTTTTTCTTTTTTTTCTTTTTTAACTTCCTTATAGTTTAAACATATGGATCGCTTATAATACATGTATTTTAAACATAGTTTAAATCATAAGAAGTAATTTAAATTATTGGAGAAATAGCAAGATTAGTGCTCTGACAATTTGTTATCAGTTGGGTATGGCAGTGAGGTTAAAAACAAGCTTGTGCACATTAGCATGTGCCCCTTTCCATTAGCCTTTCCTAAGGCTCCTGTGTGCGTGACTGGTGACTGAAGTAGGAAGTAGATGTTTATGTTTTGTCCTTTTTCCTCCACTACAGCTGCTTAGCTGGTTTTTCTAAGTGTCAGGTTTGAACTCGGTGTTTAAGCAAGTAAGTTATCAATGGAAAAATAGGATTGTCTTGGAAATTTTTCCCTAGGTATGAAAAACTGAGTTCTCCTGGATTTTCCTACATCCCATGTTTCTCAAAGCACAGCTGCCTTCCAGTTTCTTCAAGTGCATGATCAAATACCAAGAATTTGACATTCACCAACCAAAATCAGAAGAGGATAATGAGAAGTAAAATAAATGCCTCATGGGGGAAGTGGAGGCGCAGGTACTGATCTATTCTCTGGTGAAAAGACCCGAGGGAATGACATGTCAGGGGAGATTTAGGTTGGATATTAGGAAGAGGTTCTTCACCAAGAGCATGGTTGGACACTGGAACAGGCTCCCCACGGAAGTGGTCACAACATGAAGCCTGACAGAGTTCAAGAAATATTTGGACAACATTCTCAGGCACATGCTGTGACACTTGGGGTGTGCTGTGCAGGGCCAGGATCTGGACTTTGGTGATCCTCATAGGTACTTTCCAACTTGGATTACTCTATTATTCTATGATCCTAAGAAATCTTAAAAACACCTTCCCCCACCACTCTCTCCTGCAAGACAAAGAGGAAGTTTCTGGCAGTGTCTCAGAGAAGCCACCCCTGTATCCCCTCCGCTACGGGAACTGTGCCATGCAAACCCAATACAGCCTCACACCCAGCATTCCTGTAAACATTTACCCCTCAACAACATCCCGCAGGCTGCCAATGTGTACTTGCATTATTCTACAAATACTTTCTGTTGTGAATAACGTAAAAATCATTGCCTATTGTGCTTCAGCTTCTTTAGCGCCTTCTGAAAATAGAACATACACTGAAGTAGTGCAACATTGTGCTTCAAGTCTGGGTTTTGTTTGGTTTTTGGTTTTTTTTTGTTGTTGGGATTTTTTTTTGGTATTTTGTTGGGGGTTTTTTTCCTGCTATTTTTCATCCTGTTTGAACGATCTGGTGGTGAAGCATCTGTCACTGTATAGCAACCTTTTTCACCAACACTGCTGCTCTTAGGCACTTGAAATAAAATGTCCTTTTCTCAGCAGAAGGCTGGGTTGTGATTACAGGCTGGTGTACAGGAATTGTTCCACCTACCAGTGAGAGGCAGCTCTTTCTGTGCCGTGACAGACCCACTGCCTAGGAGCTTGTGGCTCTAAGGTGATAAAATAAAAATATTATATCAACCTGAAAGTGCAGGGCAATTCCAAATGGGCTGAGTGCAACATAGTTCAAACTGAGACGTATTTTTTCCTGTGTGCATTGTATCAGTTTATCTTACAGAGGTGTTGGCAAATTTACACTTTTTATGGTAGGGCATGAATTTACTAAAAGGAACAGGAAGGAGAAAAAAGATTTTAAGGAAGAGTCTTGGGAACTAAGAAATGCATATATTAATATCAGAGTAATATACACACGTATGCAAATCACTGGTTCTGGATGATCTCAAGGTATTACAGTGATTTGCCTCCCACCTCCCCACCCAAGTAATATAAGAGGGGAAAAAACAGTTAACATTGTAATTTTTTCTGAAGAATCCCTGAAAAATATATTTTGTTTGATCACCTAAAATCAGCTTTCTAACAAGGACAAAACAATTAATGACTGAATGGCTATTTTCTTTTTAAAAAACATAATGAAAAATCAATTTCCCAATGAGAGGTGTTCCAAGAAAAAGTTCAGCCTGATTTTCTGCTATAGCAATTACTACCGAAAACTGAAAACCAACCAGGAACTGATCAATATATTAGTGAAAGGTGAATATGGGACTCGTTTTCAGAAGGAAAACAAAAGTAAGAAATGGGACTGCTTTACAGAGAAAGAAATCCTTAAAAAAAAAATGAAAGAGCCAGTACCAACAGAGTTATCTCTGAACACATAAAGGTAAAAGAAACGTGGCATCTCTGGCACATCTCATAAAGAATAAATCTCCATGGACACTACATATATATATATATATATATATAAACAGAATCACATCAGAGAAAGTATTAGTCTAGATCGTATTAATGGACTTTGCCAACAAACCACACGCTAAAACATGTTTGCATTAAGTGTTTTTTGAAATTTTTCAAGTAAGAAACAAATCAGTAACAATCAGACTGTTGATACGTATTTCATGAAGGAATGTAAGACACAAATTCACTAATAAATTATTCACCAGCTTTGCTCTCAAGTGTATTGAGAGCTGGCAAAATGTCCATGGCTAAGGGTAATGCTAAATAACTGCACATAAAATAGTGAGGCACTGTCAGGTAGCATAACACAGAGATTACTGGCAGGTCTTGACTTAGTCAACATCCTCATTAATGATACTAAAGCATAAGTAAACAGAAACTTAATGAAATCTGTTGGTAGCTGGAAGGAACTGCATGCCAGTGTCAAAGAAAGTGGAATAATACAGAAGAAATGAAATGCCTGGGTGTCAAATAAAAACCCACTACATCAAATGAATAAAAGTATTCCATTCATACTTGAGAAGAACCACAGGCATGTCTCAGATTAATTTTGCATCCATCACCAGGCACCAGTAGTCAGACAATCAGAGTAGTTCTACAAAAGTCAGTGGAAACACCAGTGAAGATTGAAGGAAGCATGGACCTGTTTCCCCTGCTGACAAGCACCTTCTTAAGGAGAGTGGCAGAGAGAGCAAAAGGTTATTTTGCATGGTGAGGTGCATTGTTTGTATTACAGAGACATAGCAGGTCTTCTGACATAACCTACAGCACTCCATTGATTATATTATCAGTACTTTTAAAAATCTGTAAAATTGTTACTCGAAATGTTTAGAGGTGAGGGGGGTGAATAATACCAAAGGTATTTTCATAAATCCACAAACTTGAAAATATGTATCTTAACCCGTATTGAGAAAAATGTTGTTGCTGAGGCCTCAAAGTGCTGTTTTGCCTGCTGTTTTCATTAGAAGCCATTCATGTTTTATTTAGATAGCTTCAATCAATGTGTATCTGTTTTATTTTTTCAGTTAAACCCTGCCAGCGCAATCAACCTCGTCTGCAAATTGTTCTGCATTGTCTGTAAGTGAATGCCTTCCAGTACCGTAAACTTTGTTTGTAGTTAATTGTTCTTAGAGAATAGGGGAATATTTCTTGATAGCAGGGCAATCATTTATGTGACAATGTGTTGTGTTTATTCTGAATACAAAATTCATATCACACTGTTGGTTTTGGTATTTCTGCCATTTGGTGCCCTACATGCTGTCCTACTGGGGCTAGCATAGAGGCAAAACACCTGCTCTGGTTCTTTAAAAGTAGACTGGGGACAAATGGGAACGATGGATCAATTTAGCTGGAAAAAATTGCTCTAGTAAGGGGAGGTGCCTGGATATGTTAGTAGTTGAAGATAGACAGCAAGTTGTAGCAGTTAATGGCTGTTCTTGATGTGGAAGGAGCTCACTGATGGAGTTCCTAAAAGCTGTGTGTTAGGAGCTGTGCTGTTCCCCATGTTTAGAAACAGTCTAAAAAAGCACCAATTGTTAAACTGAAAAGGTCCCAACAAAACAAAAAAAGTTGGTCAAGCTAGTGAAAACAACGGCTGACCAAAGATTTACCAAATTATTTTTGAAGGTGGAGAAGCTAGGTAATAAAATGGCAGGCGAAACCCACTGGAAACAGATTAAGGTGATGCACCTTGGAAAAAGCAATCCAAGACTCAAGGGAACAATATGAGCTCTAAGCTGGCTGTAACTGTCAGGAGCAAGACCATGAAAACACCAGCTTAATCCTGCAAGATGCTGACTATAATCATAGGAGGTTTCATGGAGCAGATAGAGAACAGAAAACACTGTTAAACCCCAGTACAACCCCAAAGTTCATCCCCATTTTGAACACCACGTGCTACTCCGACTCCTTCACCTGCAAACAAAATACGATGAAAAATTCAGAGGAGAATGACAAAGGTGACGAAAGCTATGCGGCAGCTTCCCCATGATAAATGAGCAAGTGGTTTAGGACTCTTGCTATGGGTCAGCCTTGACTTGAGAGGAGATGGTAGTTTTTGGGAGTCACAGTGCTAGATGGAGCCAGACACAGAAGAAACCCATGGGGTGGTGGGCTGCAGCCTCACCTGGCTTTACCAGGGCTGTTTTCATGGGTGCTCAACATCTGAACGGCCTCAAGGGAGGAACAGCATCAAGACTGTGCAGCAGAAATCCAGAAAGCATTACTAACTGTGGAAAAAACCCCTCCACACGTAATTGAGAAAGTTCCTGAAATTAAAACGGATAAAAGAGTACTTGGGGAAAAATACCATGAGTGCTTGTGCTGTTGTTGCAATGTGTGCTTAGGGGGACAGCTGGAGCACGTGTGTGGTGGCAGGGTGTGTGTGTAAGCTGTTTATATCCAGAACATGAACCATATGCTGCTTTTAAATCTCCTGCAACTAAGCAGCCGTGTCTCCCTGATCAGACCTTATCCTTAAAATGATGACCGACTTCTGGGACTTTCTTCTGTGCTTGCTTCCTGCTCCTGTGAACCTGAACATGGCTCTTGGGAAGCATTGTGGATTGACAGCTTCAGCAACTACAAAAAATAGACATGATAATTGCTGTCAGAGAAGGACTGGAAAGAGAAACTGAGAGCTTAATTACGGCTGCAAAGGAATGGGCTCTTTGTACAGGCGATGATAAAAGGAAGATAGAGGGAAGAAAGTACAGAGCATAAGAATTGCAGTCAGCATTTAGAGACTATTAGTAGTTCAGTTTCTGATCATAACAATACAGCTAGAGATTTTTTAAAGGTGCAGCCTAAAAGGCTGTCAAATTTGGCACCGTGCATTCTGCAGGAGCCACAAAACACAAGTGGCTTCATCACAATAGGATAGTAATAGGGGATTTGTTGCAATCTTAGTCCAAGTGAGAAATACTGAGACATAAAAATCCCCTTGAGATTTTTTTTTGGCTGCTAATGGCCATAAGACACACGCTAGCAGATCCAGCATGGTGGCCTTAGAAAGAAAGGAAGGAGACTGTATCATCATGGACACTGCTTGTCCACTTCTTGAAAACGCCGGACAGAATGCAGCATAATGAAAACACACATGACTGGCAATGACACAGAAAGCATAATTACAATTACTTAAAAAATTGCTGGAAAAACCAATATAAATATAATATAAATATAACCGAAATACAAACCAATATTGTGCACACCAGAAACATAAATCATGCAGCTTCCGAAAACCAAATATAAAAGATGATAATAGCATCCAAAACTCATTGATAGCTGGATTTCAATTGGACACCATGAAAACCTGGACGGTATGGCAGAAAAACAGAGACAACAGCAGCAGCAACAGTACCCTGTAGTTATTGCTAACACATCTATAGAAATATATACCTTGTGATTAGCGTTTATATACTACAGATAAAACCCTGGCTGGTTTTGATGAACATTGAGATGTAGGTGTCTGCCACACAATGAGATCCAGCTTGATGAAGCCAGTGGCCTCTCCTTGCCCAATGTTCTTTGTACAGGAAAACTATGCATGAAGGTCAGCTAGGTACAGATATGGCCCAAAGAGCTGAAATGCAGGTTTCTGCCTTGGCCATTCCATTCCCTCCAGCTTCTATGTGCAGGATCAGCTCTGCAGCCTGAATGGACTATTCTGCTTCAGCCTCTGCTTAGCTCAGGGGCTGGGATACACAGGCCTGGGATGCCAAAGAGGCAAATGCAGGTCCCCACTGGAAGGGCTATATCTTACTGCCCTCCCTGAATACAACAGCTTTCTTTCTTTAGGGATGACCCTTCCCTTTCAATACATGTGTTAAAGTAAATACGCTTGTCTTCAAAGGGTGTAAATGACACCCAGGAATTTGTAAGAGGGGGATGCTCAAGGTCAGCAAAAGAAAAGCCAGCAGTCTGCAGGTGTTTGGTCACAAAGCCAAGCAACAGAATATCCACCTGTATGTCAGTCCTTGGAAGGACATCAAGGAGCATGTAACACCATTGTTTTGAACCCTCCGAGCTTGAGGACAGCCACATTAAAGAAAGAAAAATAGCACCTCAACTAGTTCATCAATAAGGTCAGCAGTCCCAACGGGAATCCTTAGTCCAAGACCTTAAATACAGAAAAGCATGAGTGTGGACAGCTAGTATTTAACAGAGCCAACAAGGCAATGAGTGGAACTAATTAAAGGAAAAAAAATACACAAGAAAAGAAAAAACAGGGGGAACCAGAACAAGACCAAACAATAAACCCCAAAAAATAAAATAATGAAAAAACCAACCAAAAAATCCACCATCAATAAAAAAACCAACAAATCAACCAAACAAAAACCAAACCAACAAAAAACGCATACATCACAGTCCAGTCATATTTTGACATGAAAGAGAGCAATGTAGGGGCCAGTGATGTTACACTGCCCTTAGACTGATTACAAATTTCACAGGGAGAGATGATTTCTCCCTTCTTTCCAAACAAAAGCTTGCAATCTTCAACATGCAAATAGACATAAACTACAAGGAATTTTATGGGCCTTGTTTCAAAAGGCCATTCTATGTCACTGTTCCAAAAAAGCAGAAGGCTTTTAGCTTTAAATCTAGATTTAAATTCATGATGGGCATCCTGGATCGACCACCACAAAGTAGGTATTTTGCTGTTTGCATCATATTTGATGATGTTCTCCACTGCCACATCCAGGCCATCTAGTGCCCAGAAAATGTCACAAACAAGAATGTGGCACCAGGTAAGCAACACTCCAGAAAACAGCTATACTGCAGTTCTGCCCTTGCACAGATCATTCGAACAAGTTGAAACTGAGTAAGATGTACCTGAGGAAAATGGTGTGCTGGGTAACACAGGTAACTGGAAGCTTTGTGCATATTGGTGTTCTGAGCTCAGACCACTGCAGACATATCAGCTGAAGTTCGCTGAGGACTGAGCCCAATGGCAGATTGTCCTCAGTTTAAAGAGGCAACTGTGCTCTTTAGAGGTAGGAACCTGATGGCAACTGCCTGGTTTTGCTTTGAAGACAGAACTGGCACCATCTCCAACTCATTCGGAACTCAGCGCTTGAGTGCTACGTCTGTTTATTCCTCCAGGTGTCTTCACAGACTGCAATTCTCCACAATTTGCAGCACTGAAGAGCACATAATATGAATGAAAGGCAAAATTCTCATAGCAGCTTGTTTGGAAAATCAGACTTAAAATTCTATTAATGTTAATGGTATTTAGGGGTTTAGCTGTGTCCCGTGAAAGAGCCTGGTGATTCAGGACACATCAATTTGCCAGTCAATTTACAGGGGCCTGGCATTGGATACAAATCTCCAAAATATATTGAGGGTCACATCCGAAAAGCAGTTCCAATGCTTGAACCTTATTCCCTACCTACTGCTCTAAGCATCTCTTCAGCATAATGACATTCATATTTTCCAAATCACTATGCTGCTCTCATCTTGGCTCACCGAGAAGCTGTTGTGTATACTAATTGGTGTGGTATGTCCTATACATCAGGGTGTCTGGCTTAATTTGAAAATCTTCTTAAAATGCGTACTTGAATTATTGATTGTACAGCTTAGACGATGAAATGAGATGGGGTGGATTTTAGAGTTATGAATAATAAACTCCTGCTCAGCCAAAGCTACCAAGGATGAGTTCAAGCTTAAAGAGATGCCAGCACTACACATTTTACACTTGCTAATATCAGGCTACCTACAGCCCTCACCATATGTTTGTTATTTTTCTTTATAGCCATGTAAAAGTAGGGATCAGTGTGTAAGGGATTTAGGAGCACAATTCCCACTGGCCTCTGCTGAGGTTATGCACCTGAAAACCTCTTTTGAAATCTGCTCCAGATATTGATTGCTGTCAGATTTCCATTTGGCTGAATAGGTGAGGTCCCTGACCTCTTTTTCTTGTGTGCGGGTTGATAACATTTTATAGTGCATCCTGTTATCCTTCATGAAAGATATTAGGTACATCTTGCTTGGTCCTCTTTCCCTTTCAGAATTTGTCTCAGCAAGCCCCTTTCTTCTACAGCCCTAATGAGCACAAAACTAATTGGGTACATATGTAGCCATACTTAGGAACATTCAAGACTACCTGTTACTGTCAGCCTTTTTGCACTGTTATGGTGTCAGTACCTTGGTAATGGTACTCAGCATTTCACACAGCCCTCAGGTGTGAGTCCACCAGCCCTTTCTGCATTTCAATCATCTCTTCTGATTTGTTGGGTGCCTCTGCTGGTACATTTCGCTGTTTTGTTTGCTTTCTCTTCAGCTGCCAGGCACTGTGCTAACTATCTGAAGATCAGATCGCCCATTTGTCTTGGATCATTTTCCTGTGACTCAATCAGAGGAAGCATTAAAAGATTTATAAAATGAATGTGTGAAACAAGGACGTGCCAATCAACTGTACAGTAGGGGGTAAAAAAGCCATTATTTCGGTGACTGCTGATATGAGTTAAAAGAAAACTGAACTTAATAAAAAATCATTCTACTGATTTCTGAAATGGAGTCCAGGAGGCAAAAAGGTCATGTAGAAGACCAAAAAGATCAATTGCATGTCTGCACAACCACCCATTTCTTAAAGCCCTGATTTTCGGTATAATCCCTTTGTCTATGTTTTGACCCAGTCTTATTTGATTTATGTTTTTTATTCATTAAATTGTATGCATGAGGTATCCGCTCAAGACTTAACCTTATGCATGTTTCACTGAAGGGATTTTCTGTTGTATTTGATACAAACCACTCTACCTGGTTTTATTATTTGAAATCTTCAAAATCTGTCTTTGTATTATTGATTTCTTTCTTTTTGGAACCTGATTTACCCCTAGAAATAGCATTTAGTCTTAAAAATAATTAGGATCACTACCACTGCAGCATAACCTCAAGTAAGAAAGTTAATTTCCTATTCAGTTCAAAATTTTTCCATTAATACCATGAATACTAAATTTATACCAAGGCAGTCAAAGTCCTCAGAGAGTACTTTTAAAACACCAATTTCTTAGCTGTGATCATTTCCTACTTTTGTTTCCCAAACGGCTTTAAATCCTCCCACAGTGTTGCAACAAGAGTGGTATTTTCCCTTGTTTTTTTTGTCTCTAATCCTGCTTGCCAGGAGATAGGTGAGATAAGTGTTTACAGACGATATGAGCATTACAGGATAGATGGTTAAGAGTACCGCAAAAGTGCTGTGCCCAGCAGTCCCCAGGGCTGATTCAACATTTCTCCCAGTAGCTCACATTTCTCTCAAGCCCAGCAAGCAATGCGAACTGGAACCTTACCTTCTGGACATCAGTCTAATTCATCCTTCATGGTAACGCTGTGAGGGATGCTAGTGGTAGATTTGCCACTCTTCCTCGTGGGACATGTTGTTTTTTTCCTGCAGTGTGTAAAGGCTTCATGATCCTCGCTGGTGGAGTTATGCTAAGTCATAGCATGCAACATATGTCTTCAAGTGCCCTATAGATTAAGGTCAGTCCATTGGTTTCCTCAGGAGTATGGGCACCAAGTATCTGTGTGTTGTCGAGTTGTTTGTTACAAAGAACATCTGATTTTCCTGAATACTACAAGACTAAATCAACAAGCAGCCCAGAAATTACTGTCCATCTTTTTGGTCCTAAAAATCATTCTGCTTCTTATCCTTTTCAACCAAGTCATTTCTTTCGCTGTTTATTGGTTTTTTTCCCTGGTTTTCCCGAACTTTTCTGACTTCTACCAGCAGCTGCAACCAACAAACCCCTTTGCTTCCAAATTTGCTGTCATTCTAGGGAAACCTCTCTGATGGCACAGTTTATTTACTGTGCTATTTCTGCTTCCTGTTGTTTCAGCAAAAACTGTGTGGAAGAGCATTTAATTGCTCTTCCCATTTAGCCTGGCTGAAGCATGCTCAGCACACCCATCTGCTTTAACATGACTTCTACATCAAAGTCCCACCCCCGCTCTACAACAGCCAGTTACATCTTACAGCCTAATTTATCCACACACAAAAAGAGCTTTTATTTGAAAATAGAATCAGAGCTAGCTCTGAGAATTCACGGTTTCAAATTAATGAGAAAAAAAAAGCAACACAAGTTCTTTAAAGTGAAATTCTAGTGACAATTTTCATTTTCTCCCACATTACATATGTACTACAACAACAGAGACAGGTCATGCTTTCCAAACAGTTGAAATAACTTGGAATTGTAGAGGAAGTCTGTATTGTTAGGTTTCAATTAAGCTAAATTATTAATGATTTTTGTGTCTAATTGCCTTATTACCTCGACTACAGACAGATTCAAGTCAACAGTTCAGACAGCTTTTATGCATGGCCATTTTGCAATTCATGTCTAAGCCACCAGTCAACCAGTCATCTCCAGTCTTCCACAGTGGGTCTGCACAGCCTTCCCAGCTGGACTAAATACTACACTTTTCAGGGCAACACCCTATCTTGAGCATCTATCCAAGTCTTTCCATGTCCCTACGCTTCAGGAAGCACTGAAACAGCACTGACACCCACCAAAAGAGTAGGAATACCAAAAGAAAATCAGGCATATTTCTGTTTGTCACGGTTTACCTCAGCCATCAACAAAGCCCTGTGCAACAGCTCACTCACTCCCCCACCAGTAAGATTGGTGAGAAATTTGGAACAGCAAAAGCTAAAAAACCCGTGGGCTGAGATAAAGACGGTTTAATAGGAAAAGCAAAAGCAGTGCACTCAGGCAAAGCAAAACCAGGAATTAATTCAGTGCTTCCCATGGGCAGGAAGATGTTTAGTCATCTCCAAGAGAGCAGGGCCTCAGCAGACCTAATGGTGACTTTGGAAAAAATCACCATCACTCCAAACGTCCCCCGTTCCTCCTTCTTCTCCCCACTTTATATACTGAGCATGATGCCACGTGGTCTGGAATATACCTTTGGTCAGTTTGGGTCACCTGGCCTGGCTGTGTCTCCTCCCAACCCCCTGTGTATTCCCAGCCTCCCCGCCAGCGTGGCAGTCCACACAACAGAAGAGGCCTTGGCTCTGTACAAGCCCTGCTCAGCAATAACAAAAACATCTTCAGATTGTCATCGCTGTGTTCAGCACAAATGCAAAAAAACCACCAATAATAGCCTCTGTGCACAAAATTAACTCTACCCCAGCTGAAACCAGCACACTCTTATTAAGACACTGAGAACCTATCTTCTGCTGCTCCAGGCACTGGGCATGAACAGGCTGCAAGGAAATATGTTAGCTAAAAGTTAGGGACCAGATGTCCCACAGCGCTTTCTCTCCTTTTCTCTCCTGTTTTGTTGGTGCCAAGGCACTGGAAACCTACTATGGTTGGCCAGTGTGCTATGGCTTAAACCATCCCTTAAGTGCAAAGCATTTTTTTGACAGCCCATGTTTTCAAAATTAAATCATTATTAGTTGCATTTTCTATGTAATATGGGAGGGGGGTGTTTTGAGGTTATTCTCATACCTAGAAAAATGGTATCAAAATGAAGATGAAGGTACAGATTAAGAGGAAGAGACTACAGAAGTCAGATTAAATGTGAGCTCTGTAGCTGATTTCTGCTCTTGAACTACTCCTTATTTTGGAATTTTGCTTGAGCCCAGTGCAAGGAATCCCACTGAGGTTCATGCCTAAAAAGGAGTGTGGGAAAATTCAGCATGCAAAAACATGAGGTGCTTCCCTGGCAGGGAGGGATCTCACAGTGCTTCCCTAAACCAGGACCGCAGAGGAGATGATGATGGTGAAGAAGAAAACAAAGAATGTGGAGTCTGTCAAGGTCTAATTCAGTGTTACCATCTATCTATCTATCTATCTATCTATCTATCTATCTATCTATCTATCTGTCTATCTATTTATCTATCATTAGTTGTTAAAGAAATCAGTGAGCTTGAATTGTTAGGATTTTATGATGGAAATGTGAGTTTATCAGAGATAAGCTGAGTTTTGCTGAATCTATAGCAGGAAGTCTGTGATGTTTATTTGTATCACTCCACAGCATTTGTTTTTAAAAATTCATGTAGTTTTGTAATGACAGTTCTTCAGATTGGGAAAAAAAGGGTGAAAACCAAACATAATACTTGATCATGAAGTAAAGAAAACATTGTATGTTTTGTGTAGGCAACTGGTAACAGCCCTGAAAACAGAAATGTGTATCCATGAATTAGCCCAGATGATGTGCATCTTTGAGAATAAGGTAATTCATTACAGAACGTAATGGCTCAGTGACAGATGTTTATGGTATTCAATGGAAATATGAGAGAAGGAGAGAAAGCTAATAGGACACATCTTCAGAAAAAGAAGAAAAAAAAAGGAGAAAAGAATCAGAATCACAGTCAATTACAATTCACTAAACCTACTTTTAAACCATCGTAAAATAATGAAATTATCATTAAAGCTCCACATCTACCTGGGGGATAAGGGAATAATGAGCAACAAATGATGCAGACACCACAGCGCCAGGGTGGTACGTGTGACAAATCCTCCTGAAGTAAATTGGCTAAGAACCCAAAATCCTGGGTGAACAGATTCCAATAATACAACTCGAAATGGAGATTTTTTTTTTTTCCATGGAAGAAAGTGTTCTGGAAACCTCTAAGGTTGCAATTTGGTTCTGTTACAGGTTTCCTAGCGTAAAACACCACACTGAATTTCAAGGCCTAAAGGCTGTCTGCCTCTGCAAGTAAAAAATACCTGAATACCGGAGTGATGGATATGGAAAAGAATAGGAGTAGATTATAGAGTCTTACAAAATGATAGAGCAGCACAACAAATCAATGCGCTTTGGGGCTGCTGGTGAAGGTAAGTTATATCCTCCGACTGCACAGAATAACTGCTCTTTATGTAATCACACCTGGGATATGTCATTAAATTGCAATACCTCATTACCTGTCCTTACAAAACACGGAAGAGTTTCAGGGAATTCAGATCCGAAAAAGAAAAATGATCAGACTCTTGGAAAGACTGATACACAAGGAGAGATTAAGTAGCTTAAACATATAGCTTATCTAATCAATAATTAAGCAAGGGAAGGATAATGGCTTAAAAATATGTAAGAGAAGGATAATTATTTTGCATGATGCATGGTCCCAGTTCAGCAGAGTGCTAAAACACATGTGCAGATCCATCAGCCACGCAAAACACCAACGTACGTGATTTCAGTGGCGCTTGAGCACATACCTAAATTTAAGCATGAATTGAAGTACTCTGATTAATTTGGGCCATAACCACAAGTAATAGTATGAAATTAAGAAATGCAAAAATGTAGGCTGAACAGCAGGAAAATCTTCCAAATGCTGAGATATATGAGACTGGGGAGTAATCACTCAAGGGAATTGGTGGAAACCTTATCCCTGGACACATTTCAAGTTTTGCTGGACAAAGTACTGGGAAAATATCCTTTGGGGAATAATCTTGCTGTTGCCTCTGGAGACAACTGCACAACCTACTGCAACTATTCTGTGTCTAAGTTTTTCTGGGCTGACTCACAGCATTAAGCCCGAGACATGATTTTAAAAAGCACCAACAGCGCAACAGGCTGGTGGCATTCTGAAGCTCTTCCTTGCCTCCCCCCACAATTCATCGGTTTTTTTCCATCTTCATTACATGGAATGCTATGAGAGGGGAAAAAAACACACCACCACACTTTTAGCTTAGTGGATTTTTGTCTTTTCTTTACTCACTGACTAAACATTGATTTCATTCTCACTTCTGCATTAAAACAGAGCTTAAAGATATAGAGAAAATCTAATTTCAACTTGTAGGGCTTTGTTTCCTTCCCAGACCATGTGTGATGAATATCATCAGACAGGTAATTGTATATTGAACAACCTCGTATCTCTGAGCATCCCAGCAGAAGCAGTACTAAAGATTTGGTGGTTTTGCTAGTTTGATTTGGGTTTTTTTTCGGGGGGAGGGTTGTTTGGTTGGTTGGTTGGTTTTTTGGGGGTTTTTTTTTGGTTGTTGTTTTGCTTGTTTGTTTTGGGTTTTTTTTTTGGTTTTCTCCTCCATGAAGACCCTGGAAGAAAGGCTGTTACAAAAAGGACTTTCCCAGAGATGGAGCAAGAGATTCTCCAAGTGCTTTTTCCACTGGGGATAATAATTTTGGTAAGCCAAATGGAAGATCCAAAGACAACGGCTTTTTAATTGCTTTGAAATCTACTTTTTCTTAAGTAAATGATTGTGGAACACTGTGCATCATTCACCTGGACATGTGGGGCTATTCTGCAGCCAGGTAGGAAAGGACAGCTGTTCTGTAACATGACTTTGCAGAGATCTACTGGAAATGGAAATGGTTGAGACAGATCTGTTCAAAATTGAAGACTTCCCTTCCCTGACCACAGTCGATATTCTTCCTTTATTTTTGCAGTGTCGGTGAATGGGCCCTGATTTTATTATTGGGAAAACAGCACTTATGCTTATTGGTACTAATTTTCCACTGCACATCAATGCATCCAGAATAGCAGTTCTTAACCTTAAATACACATTTCTGCACCTGTCTAACTACCAATTCAGCTAGGAACATGTGTGAGCATCTTCCTGACTCATGGTCCGAGTTAACAAACAAGATTACTTAATTCCCTTATCCCATTTAAAAGGATGGCCTTGCAAGGTCTTCATCATCAAGGATACTTAAGAGCTTGTTAAGGAAAAAGCTGAGCAGGATAATAAACTGAGTAGATCTCCCACTGGGCTGGACCACGAGGCCTCATTTGGGCCCTTCCAGCTCTCTTGGCTATAATCAAAGCTGGGGGGGCAGCAGCATCTCCCCAGATAGGTCTGGTCACTGAGATAGTGTGGCATGTTGCATGTGCCAGCACTCAGGCAATTAGAAAACTACAACTTTCTTCTTTTTTGTTTGTTTTGTTGTTTAAAAAGTTTGATTCGTTTAGGTCTCTCCCACAAAAACGAAAAGTAAACAAACAATTTGGTTTGTGAGAAAAGTGGTTATCACGTTCCAGCCAAGCACCATTATTTCCGGAGGTCCCGTGCAAGCATTTAAGATTACAAATGTTAACACAGAGGCAGGCTTCTTGTCCTCTTTCCTCGAGGTTCCTGACTCTCAGGAGACAAGGGGATTCACGTTTCACACTTCCTGGGGGTGCCAGGGCAAGGACAGAGTGTGTCTTGCTCTTTCCACCTGATGCCAGGCTGTGCTGAGCCCCATCCACGTGCTGGGCAGAAGGGAGACCATCCCTGACCAGGAGGCCGGTTCTGATGTGCTGCTTGGCTGGGGACCGCAGGCTGAGAGGCCAATCGTGAGCTGGGGAATCTAGTCGGGAACGGGGGTCTGTGCTGGAAATACAGGTTGCAATTGGCTTCCTGGGAGGGGAGCAGTGGGCAGAGCACCCAGTCGAGGGTGAGGGAACCACACAGGTGACGGATCTGTGCCGCAAAGGCAGGCTGCAATTGGCTGCTTGGAGGGGCACAAAAGTGCAAGCGGCCAATCGGGACGTGGGAGATCCAGTGTGGAGTGGGTCCGTGCCCTGTGCGGAGGCTGCGATTGGCTGCCAGGTAGGGGAGCCACGGGCAGAGTCTCCGATGGGGCGGTGCGGGATCCTTTCGGGAGGGGGCTGCGGGACAGGTGGTGGCGGGCGGGGAGCCGGG
>VZTD01006000.1:1571384-1613583 GCA_013397725.1 Rhagologus leucostigma
CTCTTCGGCAGCGGCTGTTCTTCCCCAGCAGCAGCAGCAGCAGCGGCGGCAGTAGCGGCGGCGGCAGCAGCACAGGCAATGACTCTGCCGCATCCGAATCGCCTGGCCGGTGGTGCCGGCTCCGGAGGCATCACCTTGCTCTGAAGTTGCCCACCTGGAGGAGGTAAATCGGAGCGGGGCTTTCGTCCAGAGGGGTCGGCGACGGCGGGGAAGAGGAGGGAGGGATCGCCTCCCCCATCCCCACACACCCTCATCCTCCGGGAGGAAGCTTGTGTAGCAGAAGAACACGGCAGAAAAGGACTTTACTTCTTTCTATTTTTTCCTCTTTTTTTTTTTTTTTTTTTTTTTTTTTTTTTTAATTTTTCCTTGCTTGAGGGACGTTCCGTGCTTCTCATCCCCCCCTTTTGCTCCTGGCCGGGGGCTTTGGTACTGTGGCCAGGTCTGCTTCCTACTCCCACCCCTGGTTTTAATGGCTGGATTGTGGCAGCAGCTCCTTGCTGCAGGTTGTTGAGGATCTGATGGGGACTCGCATCTCAGGAGCCGGAGGTGACTAAAGGTAACTAACCAGCGGATGGATGCTCAGCAGCCCTTGCGTGGCCCTCAGTTGCACCCTTGCCCGCTTGCGTTGGGCTGAAAGGTGCCGGTCGCCCTGGGCGCACGCTTGGATTGAATTATGCTATAATAAGGATAGTTTGTCTTCAGGGAGGCTGGATCCTCCAGGTAACGGGGGAGCATCTCTCTGGGGCTGCATGCTGGGCGGCAGTGGAGACAAGGGGTGTGCATCTTGTTTGGAAATGCCTTGTAGGCTCCAGCCTGGTTTGGCTGTGGGCAGCTAGGGTGGCAAAGGCAGTGAGGAGATGGAGGGGACCTGGTAGGTTTTGTTCTTGCTCTCTCTTGGGTTTTTTTTTGAAAGGCACCACGTTGGACCGGGGGGTTTGCTGGTGTTATACTGAGGAATCCCTGAGTTTCATTATGTTTCCTCAATCTCTCCCCTTCTTCCCTCCTTCCCCCGTCTTCATGCCCACTCCTTCGTGGATCTGCGTTGCTGTTTAATTGCTGAAGGGTGCCTCGAGAAGCAATTGCTTTCTTGGATATCAGGGAGCACGAGTGGGGGGATGTTGCCGAGTTGGGGGGGTTTGTGTTGGGGGCTGCGTGTGCTTGGATACGAGGGGGTAGGGTAGAGGTCTGAATCCAGCAGTCCCGGGTTACAGGTAGACGCGAGCTTCGCCTTCCCGTGCAGACAGAGAGCGAAACGTACGGTGTAGGTAGGGATGTGCAGAGCTCCCTATCTCCTGCCTGTGAGGCTGCGTTTGCTGGCTCTTAACAGTATAGAACTGGCGTTTGTTTTGAGCAAGGGCCGATATGTATGGCTGAACGACGAAAATTGCATTTTAATGCCTTTTTCTTTTTAACCCTTTGTTTATTTGCTCCCGTAATTATTTATTTGTGTTCCTCTTGCAGTCATCTTTTGACTGCATAACTTGGAAGTACGGTTGTAAGGCTGATGGTTCCTCCCTGCCATCAGCCAGAGAGCAACCTTGTTTCCCAGTTCAAGGAGCCTACCTCCAGCTGGTGCCCGTTAGTGCTAATGAAGATGTAGCTACATTACCTCAGAGATGCGTGCCCTGGGTATTTGGGGGATTGCCTTCAAGGACTGAGTTTGATCAGCAGCCTTGCATCCAGAGTTGTCCATGGAAGTAACGCCGACCTCCAATACATTTAGTTGGTTCTTTTTTTCCTCACCCTTTCCCCTGTGGACAGGCAGATGTTTAGTTTTGCTTGAGGGATGGCGAGGTAGAAAAGGAATCTCTCTTCTCTCCCTTTCCTGATAGGCATGAGATTCTTGTCTGCAGTGGTTAAAACAACTGGTATTTTGGCCAACAGCAGTGTATTGTTGTCTGCTTGTCAACTGTAGTGTTCGTTATCGCTTTAGCCAAAGCAACCCATGTGTATTTTATTTACTTTCCTGTTTAGATCACTCCTTAGGAGTTACTGCCATTTCCACAGTCACAGTTCTGGTTCCAGGCAGCCAGCTGCTTAGAGGGAGGCTGAAATGCAAGAAAAAGGGCGAAAATGCCATCTGTTTCTTGATACAAGGCAGATAGGTAGTCTGCTGGCCGCAGTTTCTCTCTGTGTTATAGCACTGATTATTCCAGAGTGTAGGATCAAAATTTTCAAAGCTGACCAAAAAGAAATCTTCCCTGGAGTTGAAAAGAAATAAATTCCATTTTCATTGTGGAATGCTGCCTCTTAAGAGCACAGCCAATGCTGCCTGCTTGGTATTGAGTAGTAGCATGTGCTTTGTAGAGCTCATTTATCATCATTTCCAGGGGTTTGCAGTACGAACAGGCTTCTACTGTGCATTCATTAGGAAAAATTCTTCTTTAGAGTTTTTCATGGGAGTAAACCAGGTGTTGCAGTTAAAATGGGCTGCTGTCAAAAAGTCTGCAGTCGTCACTTAAGATCCATGCCGATGTTGGGTGACAAAGTTCAGGTTAGGGCTCCATGGTAAAGCTGCATTTTTTTCTTAAAGATTAAATTGCTTTGAGAGAAAAGTAGTCAGTCCCCCTTGTTGTGGTTGAGGCTGCTCCTGTTCCTGCTCTTTAAGAGTACTTTTTCCTTATTTAGGCTTGATTTACTATAAAGTGACTGTTGTCTTGTTCCTGCTAGCAAAAAATAAAGTGGATACAAATCGCTGGTGTGTTTATTTGCAAAAGAACTGAAGTTTTTATAAAGCTAGTCTTGACCTGTGAGTTCCATATAATTTCTGTTATTGAATAAATATGTATTTTTCCCTTTTCTTCTTGGGGTGGTTAGGAGAAGGTATGTTTAGCTTCGCAGTGAATTCCAGAACAAGATAAATGACAGCGTAGATTGATGATAGTGAAAACATTGAGTGCTGCTTTGTGGGGCAGTGAGATTTTAATGGTATTTATTAAGTTGAGGCTACTGAGTCCTCACGGAGATTTTTTTTGTGACGAAAGCGGGAGCCGTTTTTTCAGTTTCTTGGTGCCCTCCGGAGATGAAGTAGATCTCAGCCTAGGATATTTGAATTTGTCCCTGAGCCCTGCCACGTCCAGCCCTCCACCCCCCTCCTTTGTTTGCTTGGCTGTGCATCGCACAGGTTGGGATGCCATGGGGACCACGTCGTTCCTCCCACTCTGGGGTGCTGTGGCAGAGGTGCTCAGCTTGCCTATCCAGGCATTCATTGGAGAAAAGGCTTTTTTTCTCCTGAAACATAAAGCAAATTGCCCTGTGCCTGCTGGTGCAAACATGAAGCCGGTGCTCTTTGCTGGCTGGGAGGGAAGTGCAAGCAGGTTTGTAGGTGAAAATGCAGGCACGCACATCCAGCCGACTGATGAGCTGGGTGTCTCAGCCCAGCATTGCAGGGCTGTTAGAAAAATAAATAAATGAATGTTTAGAGGCAGGTAGAGCGAAATATTGGCCAGGACTGAAGAGGAGTACGCATGACCTTTAGCTTTGGGCAGCGCTCAGCTGGAGGGCCTGATGCTGCCGTCAGGGTTTTCACATTCAGAGCATGAGTGGATGCATCATCAACACAGTTATTCATGCACACCGGGGGCGGGAAGTCTTTGTAAATGGAGAAGTCCCAGGAATGGGTGATTTATTATTAATTTTAATACTAACAGTGTTGGGACTGGTGTAGATTGACTAGGAAGCTATTTAATGCATGACACAGTATAAAGGATGGGTTAAAGATTGATGAAAGAGATGGAATTCAGGGAGAATGGATCAGGGAAAAGCTAAAGTATGGAGGATGGGTGCAAGGATTTCTATGCTTTAAATAGAAATTCCTTTTTTTTTTTTTTCTGTTGTAATTATGTTACTTGGTGGTTGTAAAAACAGCCCAGTGCTGCGATTGGAGTGATTCTGATAAAAATTTTTATTTCCTAGAGACTTCTCGCACATCACAAAAGGTTTGGAAGAACAACTCAAAAAATAATTTTTTTGGAGTGGTGATCATCTGAGAGCTAGACATCACAATATTGTTGCGTTGCTGAGGACAATACTGAAGCAATCAGGACAGCCCTGCAAAATAAGTTTTTTTTCTGCCCCTTTTGATGCAATGCTTATTGGAGTGGGATGTACTTGGTGAGCATCAACATTCTGGAGACATGTTTATGGACACCCATTTCTTTCCTGCTGGTCCTTTTCTCATTCCCTAGATGCCCTCCTGCTGGGATGGGAATATGGGAAATGCACCATGATGCCAAATTCTGAGTGTACACCGACACATCAGTCGCTGCTATGTCTTTAGGCAGTGCTTTCAACTGCAGGATGGAGAGCTAGAAATTGTCATTTGTAGGAGTTCAGTATGCACTGGTGTATTTGTAGGAATGTACCTGTCCCAGTAAAGTGGTGTGACATGCTGGTCTGTGATTGCCTTATCTCTTGGGATCATGGCTGCCTTGCCAATTGTTTGTCACGATCCTCACCAGCACTTAATGTCAGGCTCTTTAATCTCTGCTTGGGATGCATGTGAATATGTCCTGTTTCTGTAGGTGTTGAGATGCTCCAGCACTCCCTGATCTCATCCTAGTGCCTACTGGCAGTGGAAGCTCCCAGAGCAGGCTGATGAAGTAGAAGAAGAACTTTGCTTTTAAGCATCTACTTTTAATTCTTGCCTCCTTTAGTGGCAAGGAAACCACCTCCTACTCAAATCTGTGATGTGATTCTATCTAGGACATTATCTCATTGCCTGTTTTTGGCCTCCAGGTTTGCAGTGTAATGCTTGCTTTACGTTCCTCACTAGATAATCTTTACAGTGTAGTCTGAAATTCCTGGCTGCAAGCTAAGTGTTCATTTTTAAGACAGCTTCTCTAAGGACACCTTGATACTACAGCTTTTACTTCAGCAGTCTTTTCAGAGAGCCTTCTGATTTTGCCTGTAAGGCAGATGTTTTTACCAGTCATTGCACCAAGCATCTGTAACTGTAGCAAGGTAGCTAGTCTTTTCAGGTAATGAAAACATCATTTTAATAGTGTTCTGGACCACAGTTTTACTTACTAAGTGGTGCTCAGTGTGGGATTTTTTTCCAGCCTGCCTGAAACCTCTGTTTTCCTCTGGCTGAGTCTTTTTTTGTCTCCCTGTTTGAACTTTTCTTTACTTCTTCAGACCCACTCCTGTCCAAGGGAGGTACAGCTGCATCTGTGATGGGAGTTCCCGCTGTAGTCAGTGGAGCACTTCTGTTGGCTTCCCTGTGAGGGGAAGATGCTCAAGAATCTCACATGTGGTGTCTTCTGAAAAGAAGCTCCAGAATCTCAGATATGGTGTCTTTTCAAAAACATTCCCCTGCTTCAACATCAAGTTTCTAGTAATCTTTTTGTAACATCTTTGCCAGACATGGCGTTTCAGGCTGAACAAAGCAATGAACACAGATAAAGAGTTGAAATCTGTGTACACTTCTAAAATGTGTTCACGAAAACAGTCAAAAATTAAAATCAAGACACTTTTGTTTGAGGCTTGACAGCTTTCAGTTTCAAGGGTCATGAAATAGACACCATTCTGAAGAAAGTAAAGAAGAGTTTGGCAGCTGTCCCAGTTAGGCAATATGAAGTTGTAGATTTCATTTAAATGCCTAAGAATACTAAACCTTTTCAGGGCATCTATTGGCGCTCACTCTGCCAGGATTTTTGAAAATTACTTTTTTAAAGCACGTTGGTCAACATGTGAGTAATTACACGGGAATTATTTCAGTGGCTACAAACCTAATGCTTCAGAGGCCTGTAGCACAGCTCCGATTCATTGCAGTGAGTACCTGTCAGGGAACAGCTTTGAAATATTATGCACAGTGTTTTGAGTAGGTTGGATTATAGCTTTGCTACTATTAATTGTAAGAGCTTTACTGATTTGATTGCAGTTGCATTGATTTATATCAGGTAAAGTCATTGATTTTGAACTTTGGAACGGAGCAATGCGTTTCTAAAACTTAGAGCAAAGTGTCATAAATACAAAGGACCAACATGAGTGTTTTCTTACTGCAACACAAAGTTAAAATGAAGTGAAATAGGACTCTCTGTGCTTTTGTAGAAGTAGTGCTTAAAATTTAGCCGTGAATTGCCCTACTGCAAAGTCCTGGTCAGAGGTGCCAGTGTTGCACAGCACTCTTCTGAAAAGAGATCTAGTCTAAACCTGGCCGCTTTGGATAAGACTCTTAGTGGTTTTATACCAATTGCAAGCAATTTGTTTGTAAGAGTCATTCCATGCAGTGTATATGAGTTTTTACAGTAAGTTCCTTTCCCACTTCCTGGGAAGCAAGAATGTACTTACAGAGGTGAGGGCACTGCATCAGTGAACACTGTTTAAAGTTCAGGGGATAGGAACGTTCTGACTAATGCAGTCTTAGAGCATCTGTCTATTATGTGCAGGGACATATATAGACATATAAATTCCATGATGTGGAGAACAGACACTCTTCTGATTTTTTCTGTCAAACTCAGGGAAGTGAAAAAGAATTTTGGGTATAGGTGCAATCTAAGAATTGTACCTATACCCAGAACATATATACCTGCATCTGTATGTCTGTGTGTGTGCATACATAGGTTTCGTTTGTGAAATGATGGTGGTGATGCATAGAGTTGTGGTTTTTTTTTAAATATTCTCCTGCTGGAAAGACTCTCACTATTTATTTTCTGGTTCTTTTTTGGTAGGTGCAGTAATGGACAATAAGTTATACATGGGCCTGCAGTTGTAAAATTTTAACTGAGTTGCTTGGTTAGTAGTCCAGCACCAAAATAGAACAACTACATTTTCAGATGTGTTGAGCAACCACATGTTTTATCAGAGTCAGTGCTGGTCCTTGCTTATTTGTTGTAGCAGGCTTTTTCCATTCTGAAGTTGCTGATCCCAAGCCTGCCTTAATGAGATATTTTTTTCATTGCCCTCTTCAGTGAGGAAGAGAAGCTTCACTGTGTTGCAGAAGTGCTGTTTGCAGCGTACTCGGGGATGTCAACATTTCCCTTCAAGCAAGGAGTAAGGGGCATGTTAGCTACAAGTATGCTGCCTAACTTCGGGCAGGCCTAGGTTAGATGGGGAGTTTAGCTCAGAAGAGCCAAGCACTGGGAGCTGCTGAGCTGTCGACTGTTTTTTTACTGATAAAGCTGGTGTGTTGTGTTGGAGGACACCAGCAGACGAGTGAAGCCTTAAGCAGAAGCAGCGCCCATGGTCTGTTTGATTGGTGGGTCTCTGTTTACCAGCCCTGCAGAGGCACTGCACTGCCTTCCTCTTCAGTGTCGCAAACCAAGCCTTGGCTTAAGCCCGTGAGAACAGGGGAGGGACCCAAGCCCAGTTTTTGATGTTCTGCATGGGTGGGTACCTTGAATACTCAAATGCATTCCAGTGACAGCTGACCCTGTAAGGAGATTTTCAATAGCTCTCTGGATTTTTTTCTCCTTTTCTTTCCCCCTTTCTTTCCCCCCCCCATTTTTTTTTATTTTTTTTTATTTTTTTTGTTTTTTTTCTGTTCCAAAGACTGCCGGAGGAAAGGAAAAAAGAGCACCTTTTGTAGCTGTCTTTCCTAATACATTTTACTAATGGAGACAGTTGAGGACAATTTCAGGGATCATGTTAACTCCTTTTCTCTCACTCTGCCTTTGCGTGTGTGTGTTACTGACCGAAACGTTGTGATTTCGAAATGGTGGAAATTCCCCCCACTCACTTCAAAGGGCACAGGTTTTTTTTGTTTGAGTGTTTTTGTTTCAGCAAGATACATGCTGCAGGTTTTTTACCCATATGTGCTATGTAATGTGAATCCTTACTTGCCACTTTTGTTGCTGCGTTCTTTTGCATTTCTGGTTTGGTTTTTTTGGGTTTTTTTTGTCTCCTTCCGTTTTTTCCCTGCATTTACAAAAGACTTTGGGATTCTATCCTGAATGATTTTTTTTTATGTGAAGTGTATCTGGAGGTACACAGTACTGGTCTGTAATCCTATAGATGGCTTATCCAGAATATCCAGAAAACAGCCGTTCTTGTTTCCAGCACACCACAGATTTCTATACTGGACGTTGTGTCTCAGCTAAAGCTCATTGGAACTGTGTGTGTAATCTAAACTGTCATTCCTTTGGATTTTGGATATTTCAATCACAGGCTGTAATAGTTTGAAAATTTGATGTATATATCCCACTTCCTTCTGAGGGAAATTACGATGTGACTACTGCACTTGCAATTCCCACAGCACAGACTTCTTCAAGAAAATGTCATTTTGGATTATCTTTAATGGATGCAGGTGTGTGGAATGTCTGTCTTTTNGGTGTGGAATTTCTGTCTTTTTTTTTTTTTTTTTTAGAGGACAGTAATGTTACAATTGCTGCTTAATTTGGTACAACTCCAAAACAACACGTACCTCCTTGAGTAAAATTCTTCCCGATAGGTATTTGAAATATAGCAATTATGCTGCATAGAGGGATAACTTGTGACCTTCTGACAAGGGATCCACAATTACAATCGTAATGCACTTTATAGATCTCCTTAAGTAGGTCACCAATTTGCAATGAGTCTTTCTAAGGTCTGTGCAAGGCCTTTCGATTGCAGGAGTGGGGAGCCTTTTTCTGTACAACGTCGCTGATTTTCAAAAGGGAGGCTGAAATTACAGAATCACAGGATGGATCAAGTTGGAAGGGACCACAGTGGGTCATGTGGTCCAACCTCCCTATTGATGCAGGGTCATCCTAGAGCACGTTGCACAGGTTAGCATCCAGACCGTCCTTGAGTATCTCCGCTCAGGGAGACTCACAGTCCTTTTGGGCAATCTGTTCCAGTGCTCCGTCACCAAACACGGTAAAAAAAGTTCTTCCTCATGTTCAGGGGGAACTTCCTGTGCCTCAGTTTCTGCCTGTTGCCTCTTCTCGTTTTGCTTGGCACCACTGAGAAGAGCCTGGGAACATTCTCTTGACACGTCCCTTCAGATACTCACAGACATTGATGAGGTACCTTCTCAGTCATCTCTTTAAGACTGAACAGGCCCAGCTCTCTTAGCCTGTTGCTTATATCTCAGTTAGAGAAACAGAATCATGGAATCATAGAATGGTTTGGGTTGGAAGGGACCATAAAGATCATCTTGTTCCCCTCCACTGCCATGGGCAGGGATACCTTCCAGCTGGACCAGGTTGCTCAATGCCTCATCCAACTTGGCCTTGAACATTTACTGCCTGGGCATCCACAGCTTCTCTGAGCAACCTGTGCCAGTGCCTCATCACCCTCACAGTAAAGAATTTCTTCTGTAAATGCTCCAGTCCCTTAATGCTCTAGGCCCCTCATCGTCTTTCTTGGCCTCCCCTGGACTCACTCCAGGAGCTCCACGCCGCTTGTCCTGAGGAGCCCAGAACTGGACACAGCACTCCAGGTGAGGCCACACCAAGGTTGAGTAAGAGGGGCAGGATCACCTCCCTCAACCTGCTGGCAATGCTCTTCCCAGTGCACCCCAGGATACCCTTGGCCTTCTTGGCCACCAGGGCACAGCTGGCTGATGGACAGCCTGTTGTCCACCAGGACCCCCAGGTCATTCTCCATGGAGCTGCTTCCCAGCAGGTCGGCCCCAGCCTGTGCTGGTGCGTGGTGTTATTCTGCCCCAGGTGTAGGACCCTGCATTTGCCTTTGCTGAATTTCAGATGTTTTCTGCTGAAGGGCTGCACATCTCTCTGGGGAATTAACCACTCCTCCCAGCCTTGTGTCATCAGTGAACTTGCTGAGGAGGCATCTGCCTCTTTGTCCAAGTCACTGATTAACTGGGCCCAGTATTGAACCGTGGGGGACAGCACCAGTGACAGGCCTCCACATGAACCCTGTGCAGTGATTATGACCCTCTGGAACCTGCAGTGCAGCCATTTCTCAATTCACCTCACTGTCCCCTCATCCATTCCACACTTCCTGAGCTTGCCTGTGAGGATGTTGTGAGAGATAGTGTCTAAAGCCTTGCTGAAGTTGAGGTAAACAATATCCACTGCAACAAGGGAATGATACCTATGTAAGTATCCTTGTTTTGGTGAGCAATACAGGCACACATCACTGAGCACATGAGGATATTCCCAACTGAGCAGCCCTGTGTTTGCAGTGGAGCTGAGACCCTGAGTGAAACTCGAGATGTTTGAAACATGTAGAAGGATGTTTGCCAATAAACTCAAGCAGTTGCTTTATGCCAGCCTAAACTAAGTTGTAATTTCCCTATTCAAGGGGAGAATCGGAACCTCCATAGTGTCTGCAGGGATGTTTTTGACAGGGAGGATGGGATATGATGGGGAATATATTTCAGAGCTGCCTCACTGCTTGTCTTTAAGATTTGGGAGCAGCAGATGGGGGTTTGTCTTCTCCACTACCTTTATGCTTGGTTGCTCCCTCATCCCGAGCAAGCAAAGGGCAGCCCAGCATAACCTATGAGCCAGGCTGTAAGGGTGAGGATGCCAGCTTTTGTTTGACCCTTTTCAAGCTGCAGGCTTGAGCACAGCAAGAGTCCATCATTATCCCAAGTTCACGTAATTTGGGGGCAAAGCCTATTTCAGTAGTTGTCATTGTGGTAAAGCTGATTACTTAAATGCACAAATAAATAATTATTAATTGAGTAATAGGCAAGTTAGTGAAGAATACCATTTAAGTCTGGTCTGTAGTAATACAGATGTATTTTGCAGTAGTAGTAACATAATGCTGGGTTTTTGAGCTGGTACCTCTTGCTACTACAATGAAATAAAGGGCAAAGTGTATTTTGACCTAGGGGTGCCAAGTCTGTTCCCAGTTTCTAACTCAAAATAGGTCTGTGCTGTGCTGCAGTAGGAGCTATAGTTAAACACCAAGCAGATAATCACGTTTCGGGTTTTTTTTTTACTCTAAATCACTTTTCCTTTTATGCCATAGACATTTGTGTGGATGATTCCTTGTTGACCACAAAGATGTGGTTTTTGTTTCTTTCATTTATGTCCTCTGTTGAATTAGCGGAGTTATGCAGTTTTGTCTGTTGCACTTGGGTGGGATGCTGCAGTGATTTAATTTAAAATGAAAGAGAGATGTCTTCATTTTAGGGAAAACCATGGCTACGTGGTGAGAGTAAGCAGGTCTAGCCATTACCAGAAGCCCTAATTAGAAGAAATCCCATGTACGGTTGACCTTGACTATTGAGACAACCCTCAAAGAAGAAAGCACTAAAAATTAGTATGCTGCCAGTGCTGCACTTTTATTATTTGACGTTATTAAGCAAACTTGGTGTGTATTTCTTTTTTGAAGCGTTTGATTAAATGTGTGATCTTATCTTGGTGAAATGGCCTGCTGGGCTGCAGACAGTGGTGTTCAGAAATGAAATTTGTTTAGAGCCTCTGAACAGACATTTATTCAATGAAACCTTTCTTGAATAATAGATGTGACAGTGAGACAGCTGTGCAACGTGTTTTGGGGGTTGGGCTTTTTATTTTTTTGGTGTAGGATGTTGCAATGTGATTGGGGGGATAAGATAACCCAAGTGAGGCAGGTCTGAGAATAGGATGTTGGGAAATTATCATATGTTTCAGATTCAGGCCCCAGTTCTGACGAGGATTATTTTCAGATCAAGCTTTACACGCTTCAGGACTTCCCTTGGCATATGGTTTGGCATATCAAGTGATGCACATATATATCTAGCTCTGTATCAATAATCTTATCCTTTAGCTAGAGCTTTTAAATGCTTAGATTTTGTAGAAATAAAAAAACCAAAACCCACAAACACAAATCCCCAAACAGGGATTTGACTCCTGTGGTCAGTGCTGATGTAGCTGAGGGTAGTTGACTCCTGTGATCAGTGCTGATGCCCTTAAGCAGTCCTGTGTTTTATGATAGTTCCAAATCAGTGAGACTAAGGAAGGGAGGCTTCACCACAGGGTGTTTAACCTCTTGTATTGTGTCCAACAAGGAGAAAATGTGAAATGTAGGTAAATATTCTCATCTTCCTTGTTTTTTTCATCAGGGTGCTGGTTTTGGCTGGGCTAGAGTTATTTTTCTTTGTAGTAGTTGGTATGGGGCTGTGTTTGGGATTTGTGCTGGAAACAGTGTCAATAGTTCAGGGGTATTTTGGTCACAGCTGAGCATCTCTTGCACAGTGTCAAGGCCTCTTCTGCCTCTCGCCCCATCCTACTAGCCAGGAGGCTGGGGGTGCACAGGGAGCTGGGAGGGGAATACAGCCAGGACAGCTGATCCCAGCTGATCCAAGGGATATTCCATTCCATATGGCATCATGCTCAGCATATAGAGCTGGCAGAAGATGAAGGATGTGGAAGACATTTGTAGTGTCTTTTTGTCTTCCCAAGTAACCACTATGTGTGATGGAGCCCTGCTTACCTGGGTATGGCTGAACATCTGCCCGCTCATGGGAAGAAGTGAATAAATTCCTTGTTTTGCTCTGCTTGCCTGCACGTCTTTTGCTTCAGCTATTAAACTGCCCTTACCTCAACCCATGAGTTTTCTCACTTTTACTCTGATTCTCTCCCCTCTTCTCTTGTGGGGAGCGAGTGAGCGGCTCTGTGGGGTTTGTTGCCAGCTGGGGTTAAACCACAACAGTTGAAATCACAGTGCTTTTTTATTGGGCACAGCTACTGTGGAGCCCTTCACCAGGGAAAACATATTCCAAAGGAGATTCCAATTTTGAAACATTATTGGACATGCAGTGGTATATATCTGTTTTTCCAACAAAACTGTCGACGTCATTGTAGTTTTCCATACAACTCATAGGGATAAAAAGTCATTGAACGTGTGAACTGCACAGGTTTTTCAGGTGCTGACACACAACTACATGACTTGCTTTTCCCAATGTGAAGCTGAGAACATGAGTACCTGGAAGTATATTATTTTAAACTTTCTTTTTCGGTAGTGGGCTGTGGTGATCTTTGAGGGCTAGATGTGTGAGTTTTCTGAGTGACTTAGTCTTCCCCTGCAAAAGAAGGGGGAAGTCCACTTTTAAAGGAAAGGAGCCCCAGAGTGCCTCTGCTGCAAAAATGTGTTTTGATCAATCCCCATCTGCCCCACTGCTTCCCTGCATTGTACAGCAGCTGTCTTTACATCAGGTTAGATGGTGATTAAGTGATTCCTCCTCCTAGAGGCAAACCCAAAACCTTTACTTGCAGGAGCTGAGAGAAGATGAGCGCTCCATGCCTTATATCCTGAAGTGCCAATTCAGGAGGCCTCCAGTGTTTGATGTTCCAGCTGCTTGCCTTCTCTGGCCTTTGGTTAAGGGGATTGTTTTTCCTAGGAGCTGGACAGCTCTCAGGACTTTATAATAACTTTTAATTATGCGTATATTTTTCTGTCCTAGTGCGCTGCTAATCCCACCAGATGCCAAATGCAGATTTGTGAGGCTGGGTGTAAAGTACAGGAATTCATGTGTTTGTGAGCCCCGCATATTTTGCCATGATGTTTGCCTGAGCTTCAGGGATAATTTCTCCTTGCAAGGTGATTTATATGTGGTACACTGAGGAGAAACGTGGCCTGTAAGCATGTAGCTTCCAGTCATATTTTAAGGGGCTCTTCCATACTTCTGCAGCTGGATATGAGTTGTCTTTTCAGCAGAGACTGCAAGCCTAGAGGCATGGGTCAAAGACCCACAAACATGATCCCTTTGAGCATCCTAGATGGTGTCCTCAGGGCTGGCTTTGTGCTGAGGGTGGTGAAACTGCCTGCCATGAAATCATCATCCTGAGATGGTGGTGGACAAAGAGGAAGGGTAAGGGCAAGGAGAGCTGGATTTATAACCATTTTACTGATTGCACAAGGATGACAGGTGTTCTTGGCTTTGGCTTGAACTCAGTGAGGTGCTCAGACAGGCCTTGTTTCGTTTGGGTCCCTGCACGGAAGCTAGGTTTTAATCCAGCCTTAAAAAAACCCCCAAACATTCAAAAATGGCCATTTATGGAGATGAAATTTACATCTCCGTAAATTTGTAGCACAGCCTACTAGAAAAGTAATTGTCCCATTATGTTCTCCTTAAGCTAGCTGTCAGACAGGAAAAGGAAGATGGAAAATTCACTGGACTGAAGTCTACTTGACATCTGCTCTTCTATAGAACTAACTTGGTCCGAGAACCTCCATATGTATCTGTTCCTGAGCTAAGTCTGATAATTTGTTAATGGGGATAATTTGATAATTGGGAATGAGATCTTGTTATAATATTTAAAATTTTTGTTCTTTATGTGAGTGCTGCGGAGCTATAGCATTTCACCTAATTTTGAACTTTCAGTGGGACTGGAAAATGAGCCAAAAAATCCACCACAGATAAATTTCTAGGGTGGCTGTTTAAGAAACGGAGGTGGCATTCTTCATTTGCATTCTGTTGCTCCTAAAGCTAAGCTATTTTTTAAAATTAAAATAAAAGTTGCTTGCCACATGTGCTGAGTGTGCTGGTTGGGTTGGTGCACATTGTGAAAGCACCAGTGATGCTTCCATCCTGAGAGGTGTGGTGGCCCTTGGCAAAGGTGCATGGGAGCAAGAGGTATTTTACAGTCCCTTTTTCCCTGCCTGGAAGTCACCTGTGCAGAACTTAAGGACTTTGTACAGTTGCGTGGACTTTAAAGGCTGAAGGTCCCAGATGCGCCAGTGCTCTGTGGCAAAAACTAATGCTAGGCAAATGCCACAAGGAGGGGAAAGTTCCTCCTTAGAGCTCAAGGGAACCCCCTTTGCCAGATGTTAGAAAACCTACGAGAAGGGGATGGTGCCCATGTTGGAGGCAGCACAAGGTGTCCAGCTGCAGTGCATACTAATTATTCCACTTGGCAACATTTCTTGCTTTCTACTCCTGTTGAATTTTTGCCTAATTTTGCCTAACACGGCTAATTTGTGTTAGGGAGTAAGGGACTAATGACAGCCATACAGTTAAACCTGTGTGTGTGTATGCAGTAATAAGGTTCAAAGGTCGCTGTGTAATTACGTTAAGTTTCCAGCCTCCTTGCTAATTTTCTGTTGATTGAGGGAGAAAGGAGGATCCTTTTGTGTCCTGACAAGTGTCTTCCCTTCCAGCAAAGCAGGGGCTGATTTCTGGCTACTCTAGCTTTTTCCTAGCCAGATGCCAACTCCATTTTCTTTATTTTCTCCACTTCCATTTCCAGACTCATTATGTCAGGCATCCAGGGTATGTAAAAATGATCAATGTGTATCTACTGGTGCTGTTGTAACACGGAGCAATTATTTAAATTAATCAAGAGGACATCGTTTTTTGAACAGGATGGGATAAAATAATAGCAGGAGCAATGCTTTGTTTAATGCAGCTCTGTGGTCTCAGTATCGAGATTTCAGCTGCTGGCAAGACACTTCATCATCTGGGAAGACCTGCTGGGAGCCACAAATAAATCATGTTACGAAATCTTGATGTTGCCTTGCAATGTTTGCACTTTGGTATTCAGCTCTAGGTGCTGGTGTCACATCGTGGCAAAAATGGTATCGGCATGTGCCAATGGAGGAGGATGAGCAGATAGCGTTGTGGTTGCCTCCATTTTCTGGATGCAGTGAGAGATCATATGAAGAGATGGATGGGGCTTTTTTTTTTCTCCTTCCCTTTTGAGTTTTCCCACCACTTTACTCATCAGTTCTCATCTTATTTACATTTTAGGATATCAGACCAATGAAAAATGTGTTTGCTGTTTTTTCATATTGGTATGATTTTGTTGTGCTTGTCTCTATACTCTTCTTGTCACATAAGGGTTATAGTAAAGAAACAGTTGTTGTTTTTAAACTGAGAAGAAGCTGTGTTTCCCTTATTAATTTGGCTTTGGTCAATGCACTGAAATCTTCAAAGTGATATGGAAATGTCCCTTAGTTTGCATGCTTGGACGAAGGCCAGATGAGGTTTTCTTGTGTGGGCTCGCTTTGTTTGTTTTCCTCAAAAACTCTCTGTTGATTCAGGCCCGTTGCTGCTGATACAGTCTTTGGATATAGCATTTGTAGCTAATTAAAAATAGCCTCTAATTGAGAGCTGAATGTTGTGGACTTGAATTTTCCTGCACATTAGTCATGTAAGAGGTTGCTTGGAAAAGTAAAAGGTGAATCTGCTTGAAGAGGCTTGCAAATATCTGCTTCATTCAATGTGGAGACGTTGAATCTAGTGGTGACTCATAATATTGCTGAAATACGGAGGAAATTAAAGTTTCTTTAGAGAGTACAATGTCTTGTCACTTTATTTTACCGATACCTAATAACTTAGAGATTATTATGCACCTCTTATGTATTATATGTATATTATAATGTTATGATTAACAGGACTGTTGCCTGCAGGTCTAGGCAGCAGAAGTATTGAGTTCAGTTGTACAAGTGTGACAGGGTGTAAACTCCTCGTGCCCCATGATTCGTCTCCTGAACTTCCTTCAGTCCCCATGCTGACCTTAATGGTTTCGTGTCTTTTCTCTTTGGAGAGCTCTAAGTGTGTAACTGATTAAAAGTGATATTTGAACACTCCATTGGGAAGCTGCACATATACAGCGACTTGACCAAAATCACAATGTGCCAGAGCCTGTGAATTTTGGAGATACCTTAGAAGTTGTTGCTGTTCCAGAAATAATACCTGTTGTACCTTGGATATGAAAGGAATAAAGATACAAAACTTTTTTTGAAATTATTGCTGTGTGTAGAAATAGTGGTTGGTGCTTGGATCCTGCTTGTGTATATTTTTATAATGACAAAGGCCTAGCTTTTCCTTACAACTAACCTTGGTTCCAAATTGCTTGAGCTTCTGCTGCCTGCTTTTTGATGAGTATGGCACTCTTGCAACTTTGCTTTTTTCTCTTCCTGAGCAAAATTCTTTGAGCTGGTCAAGTATCTGGAAAAACATCCCAGGGAGCTGCCTGCTTTGCTCTCCTGGTATCTTCCCAGACACTGAGTTGGGCTGAGCTGCACTGAGTGTGATGCTGCTGCAGCTGGAGAGCATCCACTGGGACATGTTTGGTGGTCGGTCAGCTGGTCACTGCTGTAGGCAGTGGGTAAGTCTGGTGTGGTTAACAGGCTCATTAGCAAGCTTTTATTGCAGTGCCGAAGTGTGGTGGACAGGAAGCGGGCATTGTTCGGGCTTGTTTGAACAGCTAATTGGTATTTTTATAATTTTATTCTCTTATTTTGCATCCCACTTTTGCCGTGGCATTAGTGTGTCTGGCTTTTGTGGTCTTTTCTTTTGATTTTGGGATTTTTTTTGGGGGTGGGCTTTTGTGTGGGCTTGTTTGTTTGTGATTTTTTTGTTTGCTTGTTTGTTTTTTTTTTGTTTTTTTTTCATTTTTGTTTTGTTTTTTAAAAGCAGAAAGATGAGGTAGGTTTTGTTTATCTGGTCCAACTGAGATGTCTGTATGCAAGCTAATCGTTTAAACTGACCTTCTGTCTAGTGGAAAGAGGCAGGCACTTTTGAGGCATGATTTCTTTCCTTCTCATGTAGACTTTAAAAATATGTCAGATGAATCGCGTCCTAAAAAGCTTATTTCTCTTCACTGACTGTAAAGGGAGCCTAAGGTGCCAAACTCAGATAGAGACATTTACATTGCAGATACCTTAAGATGGAGGAGGTGAATCCCATCCCAGGAAATTACTCTCCTTGGCTTGCAGTGCATTTCCAATTTAAATGTGAATCTGCGTGATAAGCTGGTACCTGGCATAGCGAAGCTGATCCATCAGGAAGTGCATGGAGAGGAATTGAAATGGCCCCTGATCTTCACAGAGCTTGTGCCCAAGAGGAGCTCTCACTTCAGCTGATGTAAGACACGTACCTTAAATGTCACAAAAATAAATGCAAGCGTGGTGGCATACGAGTGATCCCTGCTGGGCCTGTGCAGTCCTGTATGTTGAGTGGGACTCCCGTCATGGGCTTTTGTATCTCCATGACTTTTTTTCCTCAAGAACATGGAGTAACCTGCAAACCTGAGCAATTACTCCTCTGCTCTCCCTTTTTCTTTTAAGGACTGAAAACATTAAAGTCTGTGAAGATGCTGAAAAGGCAGATGCTGGGAGATATGTCTGCCTTGACTCGTGTGGGAAGGCATCCCTTGGGTAGGTGCTCTGGGATGCTGAGCCAGTTGGTGGGAGAGGAGCTTCCCAGAATGCAGCCCTAAGCACCTGGTTCCAGGCAAATTAATGGTTTATGTAATGAAGCTATGTCCTATGAATAAGGTACGTGTAGATCCTGCTAGTCTCTTCAAGACTCAAAAAAAAAAAAGATTTTTTTTTCTACCCTCCTTTCTTGAGTCCCTGAGAACTGCAGTTTGGACAGATGTTCCAGTGCAAGTTTTGACTGCTTCCCCTCCACCCCCAAATCAACCTTCTTCATTTCCCATCTGTTTCTCTGGCTGTATGGGCAACCGAGCTGGGAAATGAAGCTCTAATTTTAAAATCTCTGTTGAATTTGTAACTCTTGCTAGGCTGTTTTCACCTGGGATTGCTTTCCTGGCTGGTTTACAGCTAATTTTTGTGTAGCTGCGTAGTAGTAGCACAAGCTGTGGAACAGTGCAGAACTGCTCAAAATGTGTATGATGTTTCCTCTGCAGTGTTGGAGTCTCTCTGAACCTTCCTGTTTCCAATCTTAGGTGATCTGAAGGTCAGTCCCCAGTGTGTTGGCTAAGTCTCCTGCCCTAGGGAACACTGAGCATTGCATAGATGTGTATTACACAGCAGTATGTGTGAGTAGGAAAGTGCACGTATATACACGTACGTGGGTACTTAATGCCTCCTTTGCCCCAGTCTTCAATATCAAGACCAGTTGTGCTCAGGATACCCAGCTCTCAGAGTTGGAAGTTGGTGATGGGGAGATGAGTGAAGCCCCCATAATCCATGAGGAAATGATGAGTGGCCTGCTGTGCCAGTTAGACACTCAAAAGTCTGTGGGCCCTGATGGGATCCACTGTCAGGTGTTCAGGAGGTGTCTGGGTCTGCTGCTAGGTGATGATTTAGTGGTTTGGGGGTTACAGTGGTGGTGCTGGGTGGATGATTGGACTTGATGACCTTAAAGGTCTCTTCCAACCTAGATGATTCTATGATTCTTTCTATGTGCGTGTGTTTATGTATGGTAACTTGCTTAGCAAGGCGTCTGCTATTTTCTTTCTTCCTGCTGTTCCTAATATACTTCAGTGAAAACTAACACAAATCGAACCTCAGCATCATGCAAATTGATTTTGAAATTGGTACAGAACTTTGGAGAAAGAGAGGTGCGAGAGCAAACTGCATCTTGCATCTCAAAAGCAGAACTATATATGCATAGTACATGCCTGAATCCATCAATATTGCAGATATGCAGCACTAAATTCACTCACCCTGTTCCTAATTACTTGGTGTTGGTTTCTTCTCCACACTGTTGGTTTTAATTTTTTAAGCAGGTGACTGAATCCTTGAACAGCCCTGACTTTTGATCTGGATGGAAATAGGGATTTTTAGGAGTGTACACTAGCAGTCTCCCACTGGTGGCTGAGTTTTTGGTATTTTTTTTTAACAGCTGGTATAATTTCTGCGGTGCCATTGGATGATTTTGCCCTCATTAGAGGACTATGGGAAGATTTCTTTGTTCTTTAGTCTTGATATAAAATGGCGTGTGTTGCTTTTTCTAAGTAGAGGAGAGCTGATCAAAGTATTTAAATACAGAATAACTACAAGTGATGGAGCATTTAAAACTTCTGTTGTTCTGAATAAGTTTTAATGAACAATGAAAACAAAGCAGATGTTGCTGAGTGTTTACTTCAGTGTAGCTTAAAAATAATTTGTGCTTTATGGTAATAATTGTCAGATCTAATTAAAAAATTGGAGGAAAGCAATATGGAGTTAGATCCAATGACTGATTTTGTATGACTCGTTACTTCAAAAAAAAAGAAAAAAAAGGGATAATATTGTTTGAAAGTTCTCACCACTTTAGCTGGAAATGAACAATTCTGATTCAGGGGATTGAGAATATTCTATTCAGGGTTACTTGGCAGTCCTTGATCTTGGTTCTTTTGCCTCAAGTCACTGATTATGAAGCGTATTCATACCTTCCATAGTCTTCTGAAGCTATGTGTGTGTTTCATTACAGTTTTTTACGATGTGTTTGTGTCTGTTTATAGCACAGTCCTGTTGTTTTGCTCCAGTTGCTGGGGATTTATCAGTGCATCAAACATCCTTACTTTTAGGTCAGCATTGTACCCTAACTCCAGTGGCCAAGTGAAGTGCTTTTGAACAGACCTCTTCGTGAAATTTTCTTGAGGTCACAAAGACATGTGCATTCATCTTGAATAAAATTAATTAGCATTAAAAAAAAAACCTTGGAGCAGTTTGAAGGCTGTAGATCTCCTAAGTGTGAGTTCAAAATCTCTGTTACTCTCCCAGGCAATGCTTGCTGACAGAGTCAGGGTTCAAGGGATTTAAACATGATACTTAGTGGTATCTTAGTTGAATCTTACTTTCAGCAATTTTCCTAGTATTTGCAAATTGGAACTCTGAACAAATCTTCTTTTTACTGGAGAAAGCTACGTTTCTGGTTAGAGCTTGTCATACACTGGAGGCTCTGCTCAGTACAACTTAGCATCTGCCTCTGTAAGAATTGATTGAGCCTCAATGGCATTGAGGTGTTGCATTATGAGCAGCCTTTCCTACTGAAGGACACACTTGAATAGACAAGTCCAAGCACCAGCTCCTTTCTGAATACTATTTTGTATTTCTGCAAATTTGCTCATCTCTTGTTGTGAAAACCTTAAATACTATTTTAATGTAGGCTTGTGTTCCCACTGGTTTTACAGCAGCTGTTAATATAAACTGTTCACAAAGCTGCTCAAGCTTCTGTAGTGTCGTGTTAGGTGGGAGGTTTTTATTATTATGTCTTTAAAGATTGACTTTTGTTTGTTCGTTTGTTTGTTTTTTAAAGCATGTAAATTTGAAGCTCTGTTAGTAAAAATGGGCCATGGGGATTGGTTGGCATAATGTATATATGAAAGACAGTGTAGCAAAGAAACAGCTTGTTTACAGAACAATGAAAAGTTAGAGGAAGCACTTCAATAGCTGTATCTGCACTTCAGTAGTTATATCTTGGCAAGATATCAGTTTTGATTTCTATACTGGTAAAGTGGTATTTAGATAGCTTTTTCTACAGGTGGCTTTTTTTAATGCTGAAATTCTGAGAATGCAGTGTCTAAGATTCATCCTGCTTGAATACCTGGAATGTTTTTAATATTTGGCCTTTATAGCCAAAACTGCTGTTCTTGTGAATAGTGTTTAACAGTGTTCGGGCATGGCATGTATGCTTGCTCTTTTCGTGCAGTAATTTATTTTTTATATCTTCACTCCTTTGTTTAAAAACAAAATCTTAAAAGGGGTATGATAATTACCAGTTATTAACCTTCATTTGCCATTAGTTGTGTTGAAAGCTGGCATCAAAAATGCTGTGAGTGTTAAGAAATGTTTTAATTAGGTCATTAGATCCTATGTGATTTAGTGATAGCCCAGGGAGAAATGATAACAGGAAGAGGTGTAAACGGGCAGAGCCTTAATTCAACGAAGTGTTTATACAGATGCACTAATAGGGCTTAAAATCCTCCCTTGCAGTTGAGCATTGGTTTTGCTGGGTTTGAGCCTAAAACCAGATTTTCACCTCACATGGGGAGGGCTCAGCATCTTGTCAGAAGTCGCTGGTGCTGCGCACCTGGTGAAGTTGGTCAGTTTTGGCTCCGTGGGTACCATTTCTGTGTTAGCTGGATGTGATGCCACACACTGGGCACATCTTTCTCAGAACTTCTCCTCTGCTGTGATTTCTTCTTTGGGAGTATTGTTAATCTGTTGGGGAGGGGGGAAGAAAAAAAAAAGGGAAAGAAAAAAGTAGTCAGTATTAAATTAGCAAATTTCACCTCAAAATGGAAAATGACATCTTGGTTCTCATTTACTGCCTTGAGCTTCAATGGATGCTTTTCACTGTGGCAACATAAATGTGTGTATTTTTATCAGTATAATTCTCTGGGCTTAGGGGGAAAAATGTTTCCTAAAGGGCCCATTGCTTGCCTGGATTTTTATGTCTTCCCAGTAAATGGCTTATAGCAGGAAATACTGGGTTGATTTCAGAAGTCAAAAAACATTAACATTTAATTAGGGGAATGTTTCTTTGGCCCGCTTTACTAAAAAGAGGAAAAATCCGACGTAGTAATTTTGAAGAGATGTTTGGTAGCCACAAACTGTCATATCCTCTGCAATCGGATTCTAACCTTTTTTTACTTAGAGCACAATCAATAAGATTAATATTTTATCACATATTCCCTTCCTGCCTTTAAAAAGTGATTTGCCAGGAGAGAAAGCTTATTTAATGGTTGTACAGGTCAGTGTCCTCTATGCCATGCCCTGGAAACTTTTGAACCTGCTGCTGAATTTGATTACCAGAGGAGGAGAGGTCTCAAATTATTTTTTGAATTCTGTGCAGGCTGGTGCCCCGTTTTTCATAACCTCAGGTTTTGTTTTCTTTTTACAAGTGGAGACTAGTGAGACCTGCATCTCAAATGATGTATTGAGACAGTGCTATAGCACCTTCAGTGGGGCTGCAGTCTATTTGTACCATCTGCAGCCTGGGTCTAGTTGATGGGGTTTTGTACCTTTTTAGGTGAACATAAATTATATGAACACTTTACAGTCCAAAGTAATAAAAAATTTGAATTGTCACCATTTCTTTCTAATCGTATCACAAGGCAAATTCCCAAGTAAAGTATGCACATAAACTTTTAGCCCATTGAAATATGCATATATAATTTAATTTGCATACATTAAATTCTTAGTTTCATTAATGATTTAAGATTCTTTTGCAGTCGGAAGTCTCTGTCACATTTTTTCTTGATTGAATTGCCTATTCTGTTCAAATAAGACTTGGTAATATTGCTTGTGCATTACAGAATGATACTGGTAACTTTGTTAGACCTTTTATCAGCATGATTAATTTATAACTGGCTGCGGTGTATTATTAGCTAAAGATATATTACAGTGTAAGACTTCACCAGAGTGGAAATTTTAAAGTGCAGATAAGATAGAAATTGCAGGGCATGTAGCCGAGAAGGTGAAAGAAGGGAGGAAACCTTGGCATCTTACATCAAAAGAACATTTTCATATTAACATTGTTAAAAAGGCAGTAAACTCGATTTGTGGTTTCCTTATAAATACAAATATTAGCTGGTATAAAAAATTCAGAGAGCTCCTTTTATTTTTTCTACTGTGCTACAGCAAAGTAAATGCAGCCTATTTTAAATAAATTTTGAGCAGCAGCATGCTAAATGAGTGAAAAGCCTTATTTTGCTTCTTGCCCAGTGCTGCTTTGGAAGCTGCTGTTGCTCATGGGCTTTTTCCTTTACTGTAATTGTTTCTTTCTTTTGGAGGGTTGCAGGAGTATTGCCCCACTAGGACAAGGTAATTTTTTGGTTTGTTTTGAGGTGACTTCCCAGTCCTTTTTACCAATAGGCATCCTTCTGGCAGTTGGTAAACATGATTTTTGAAAGGTTGCTCCATAGGAGACTGTTGTTGTTGGGATGCCATTGGGTTGCATCTTCTCTTCATCTCTTCAAAACCTCGAGTTATAATCATTTTCTTCTAATTTCCTTGGAAACTGGAGTAGTCTGTCTGGTTTTTTGATAACCCCATAATCCTAACGCTGACCAGAGCTATTTTGTCTGTGGAGCCATGGTTTCTAAGCACCAAAGAAACTAATCAAAGAAGCAACCAGCAAGCAGGGTCTGGAAAGTAGCAGCTCAGTTCATGGAGAGAGTGAAGCTTCCATGCAGGAGGGCTCTTCCAGGAGGAGTGGATGGAGATCCTTTAAAGGAAAAACAAGGACTGGGGACAAGATGTAATGCAGCAAGGGTTGAGGTAGGAATGGGTGAATCGAGGAGCCCTTTGTGTTAGGTCCAGACATGTGCAGACTTCTTGGTGGGGTTTTATTGTCTCAGTGTTTATTTCATGGGGTGGATGCATCCTGCTTTTTATCCTTTTTCCCTGCCTACTCTGTATGCTGAAATGGGAAGCAAACCTGGACAGTCCTCTCCAAGAGGCTGTTGACAGTAAAGCGTGTTAATGGGTTGTAGTTGTCCGTGACAGCCCTGATCCTGTAGGTCCATGTGTTAGCTCTAGAGGAGAGTGGTCCCATGAAGCTTAAGTGGGACTTCTGAGGTATTTGGATGTACACATGTGGATAATTGTGCTTGCTTTGGTTTGACTATGAGATATTGCTATGGGCTGGACTTGAGTTTTCTGAGGTGCTCTGGTTATAGAGAAGGGAGGATTAAAGAAACTATAAGATAAAAAGTGGACAATTACTGAGAACAGAGAAATCACACACTGCTGAAAGTTTTCCTTTTCACTGAACGTGAGATACCCTCGAAGACTGTACTGACACTTGCTCTTGAGTACTCCCAGTTTGCACTTTGATATTAATTGAACCAAGGACTAAAATTCCTGCTTTGTTGATTGATTTTTTTTTAATTTTAAACTGATTAATGTTTTCATTTGAATAGCACTGCTGACTCTGCAGAAGATGTGATCTTTTAATTAGCAGATGTCAGGATTAGCATTAGTGTTGAGCTGTAATTAGCATTTGTACGCATAGTAAAAGACCCAGGCTCAGTTTGGCAGCAAGGAGAATGAAATTATAGGTAGTGGTGTAACTTGGCACTTGCCTGCATATCTGTAATGGGTTTTTTTGAAAAGTGAAACCCACAAGTATCATGATCAAAGCATGAAGTCTAATGGAATAATCGCTGATAAAAAAATTACATATAAATTATTGGTATTGTTCTGTTAGCTAAATCACGAGTTTTGTTGGCCTAACAGAATTTAATATATCTAATTGTCACACACCGATGCTCTTAAACTGAAGGCTGCAAAGTGCTAATGGTTTCTTGGCTAGACTGCAACAGCAGCAGTGTGCGTTGGACATGGATGTCTCTGGGAACGGTATTTGGAGTAAAAGAGACCTAACTGGAGCAGGTGCCATTTGGAGCTCTTAGAGTCCCACTTCAGCTTAATTTAAAGAACAAATGTGCATTGACTTTATCTTCCTGTTTGCAGAAGTGAGGGTTTATGTGGAGGTGTATGGGAATGTAGGAGGAAGCAAGACACCGTGCGTTTATCACAGGTCAGGAGGACCCAGGCACAGGAGGTAACGAAATCTGGATGTCTCCTAGAAAGGAGACCTTTCCTTTCCTGCTGATGAAATCTAAGCATGATTCCGAGTCAGTGAAAAGAGAACATCACTGGCTACTATGTGACTTAAAAGCTGATTGCTGATTATTGTGGGGAAATCTATTCAGTAGCATTTTATCTGTGCAAAGGAAAAAATAATACTTTTTAATCCTGCTAAGGTAATTGAAGACAATGGTGATTTCTGTGACCATTAGTCAAACAATTAGACAAAACTCAGTAGTTCTGCTTTTTGGTACACCAAAGGAAAGTAAAAGCTACTTAATTATAGGTATTACAGGAATGGAGGTTGAGAGTTCGCAGGTCAGTGGTGCTTGGGAGGAAAAAGGAGTCTTCTGTACAGCACATCTGTGATAATGGTCATAATGTTATGATATAGAATGAGTTTGCAGTGCTCCCATGGCGGGGTAGGAGAGCAAGATTCTATTCCTGCCTTGTGTGCGTGCGTCATTCTTTCTGGTTTTGGTCTCCTTATTGCATCCAAACCTCAGTAAAATGCGGTTAATGATTCTGATGACCTTTGTCAAGGTGCTCTGAAATTCACCTCTGACAAGTGCTGTTCTAGGATGGTGAGTTATTTCTGCTCGCCACTTCCTTGTGGTTTTAAATTCTATTGGAGATTACAAGACAAAGAAAAAGACAAATGTTACGCAAGTTAAACTATGAAATGATGCTTTAAAAATGAAAATCTTTTGAGAGGAAACATAGAAATGAGCCTTAAATCCATGTTGGTATTTTTTTCTCTCCCGCTTTACAGCTGAATGTTTACAGGTAACAAAAAATTCAGATGCTTAAAGCAGATGACAGGCTGCTCCCCTCTTGCATTTCCACCAGGAAGAAGCAAGAAGGATTTAGGTGTCATCTTGCATGTATAAATAATGCTTATAAGCATAACCAACCTCCCCAACCAAACTTTCTCTTGCTTCCAAACCCTTCTTGGATCTTTGGAAACAGCCATGAATGATCCTGGGCACTTAACGTATGCTGGTTTGCGTGGGTTTGTATGGTTGCATTTGAACTTCCCTCCAGTGCTTTATTTCTGAAAGGAAAAAGAAATGCCATCAAAAATGAAGGTTTTTCAAGGCGTTGACCTTTTGAGGGAAGAGCCTGGTGCATGAGTAGCATTGTAAACCTGCAGTGATCATTCAATAAAGTAGCATTAAGAGCAGTGGTGTGTCTGATTTGTCAAATGAAGAACTGGCACATCTCACCTTCCTGCTGAATAAATCCAGCTCATAGTGGAGGGTAATACTTTCATCATAACATAATTGAAATTATATTATTCCAATGTACAATTCAATAAAACTAACCACAGTAGTGGAGTTATCGATTTAAACTCAGTTAAAAGCAGTTCACATATTCAGTTCAAAATATTTCTGATGAATATCAGCCCTGGTAATATGATTTCCTCCATTCAGTAGCAGAAGTTTTTATCAGCCTGAAAGATCCGATAAAATGTTAAGAAACAATTTGGTTTTTGCACCATTGGCCTAAACAAACTGACTCCTTAGCAGCGAGAGCTCCTAATTTTTGTCAGTCTCCACATTTCTGATACATCCTCAGCTTTTAGTGTAATAGTTAAAAAAAAAAAGGATTATTTAATGGCACTTGTTCAAAGGAGGGGTCCTTTTTTGTTGGAAGCAGCCACCGCTAGTTGTAGGCGTGATCATTTGTCATGTAAAGGTATGGCTCCGACCTCTTCTGCATCAGGGAAAGAGTCTGCAGTAATTACTTGGGTTTTTCCTAGTGTAATTAGCGAGTAATCTGCTGTGACACCTAAGTACAACATATGTAGTCAGCCTGTGAGTAAATATGTTGTTTAGTGAATTGTAAAGCAATGTCACCCTTTTTAAGTGGTATTGCAGGAAAGCCTTTTGCAGATACTAGCTCTCAAGGCTATTTGTTCATGGATCTTTCTGCGGTGTCCAAAGAGGAGCAGCGGAGCTGGGGAAGGGTCTGGAGCACAAGTCTTAACAGGAGTGTGTGGGGGAACTGGGGTTGTTCAATCTGGACAAAAGGAGGCTCAGGCGAGATTTAACACTTTCTGCAACTGCCTGACCAGAGGGTGCGGCCAGATGGGTTTCTGGTCTCTTCTCACAAGTAACAAGTGACAGGACAAGAGGAAATGGCCTCAAGTTGCAGCAGTGGAGGTTTAGATTAGATATTAGGAAAATATTCTTCATGAAAAGGATTATCAAGCACTGGAATATGGTACCCTGAGAAGTAGTGGAGTCACCACCCCTGTAAGTATTTAAAAGATGTGTAGCTGTACTTAGGAGCGTGGTTCAGTAGTGGACTTAGCGGTGCTGAGTTGAACTTGATCTCGGAGATCTTTTCCAACTTAAATAATTCTATGATTCTAAGGGGTCACTGAAACATAAGGATGCAAGAGCATACATCATTTCACAGGAGGGGAGATAATATATAGGATTGGCATTGCTTCTTGCTTTTGACAGGATGAATACTTCAATCTTAAGACCAATATTGCTCTTCTTTTTCCTTCCTATTTTCTTCTGTTCCTTCCTGTTTTAAATCCACTTTTAAGAGGTCCTCACAACAGTTAACACTTTGAGAATTTAGATCTTGCAGTAAGTGTACTAGTTTGTTAGTTATCTCTGGCTTTACGGTCAGAATAGCTATCAACTGTGTACTATCACTTCTTTTCCTATGGCAGTGAGAGAGTCTTAAAAAAATCTGTGAGTTTCTTTCTGCCCCCTGGCTTTCAAGAGCTGTGTTCAATTCTTTCCATTTTATCTGTAACTTTTGCCAAAAAATATCAACTTGCATACTCTCCTTTTGTTCATGCTTGCTCAAACTACAATACTTGGTCTGTGCTTACACACATCTTCCTGCTTTGTGGCAAGTGTTTTACAAAACCTCTTGTGGTAGGAGCACGCCAGCTGTATGCAAGCTGCTGAGCCGACTGACCTCAGATCCTTGCTTTGTCTGAGACTGCTTTGTCACTCTGAACCTGAGATGTAAGACATATTCCATGTTGCTTCTAACATTGCTTGCACATGATGGCAAGGAAGTCATTGATAGCTGAAAGCATGTGACAAAAACTTTATGTTTAAGTTAGAGTCCTTGCATTTCACTTAACTTAATTTTTCCTGTTTGGCTTGTTCAGAGAGATGTAAACCAGTTTCTTCTATTACCAGCACATCTAATTGATTTCGGAGTGAGGAAAAAAGTAAAGCTGGAGCTCACAGTAAACAGTATTCCTGCTTGCAATGTCCCGAATACTTCAATTTATTACGCCATTCCAATTAAAAGGCAGATTATGTGTGTAAACAAAGAAATGGACAGTGTCTGCACTTGCTCGTATTGTTCATTAGGCTACAGCTAATTTTCTTTTACCTGTCATTGCTTGGGTTGATGTTTCCCTATATAGCTGTGGTTCTTGTGCCCATATAGCTGCTGCCTCACCTCCTTTGCTCTACATAGGTAGTACTGGAAGTGGTTTGAGGAAGAAGAACTCTAACAATGAGATAAAGGTTTGTCCTGGAAATGGATCTTGACTTGAAGCCGAGTCAATATTCATAACTCATCTGGCTACAAATACAAGTAACCTGCAGTTAGGAGTGTAAGCTTGAGTTGTTTAATGGTATTTTTGGTAAGGCCAGAATTTCCAATTTGATACATGGTATTAGGAGTTGTTAGGTATTTTTTTTGCACTTGAGAGCTGTGCAGAAAATTGGTAGGAAATTTTTGTGGTACCCGTTGAGGCAAATTAAGCACGCATTTGTGTTTGAATGTGTGTGCCGAGTCCTGCTGAAGTACCTCGTTCCACAGGGAGTCTTTGAAGATGCACCACAAGCAAATTCCTTACATGCACTGGCTCCAGCACCAATCCCAAAAGTATTTGCATGAGCCACCAGCCCCCCAGCTCTGCTGCCCAGAGATGTCCCTGAGCTCAGCCCCTGAGGCTTCAGTTCCAGGATGGCTACAAAACAATGCTGAGACTGTCTCTTATCGGCCAGGGAAACTTCCCTCCCTTGTAAGAAGTCCTCTGTCCCTGGCATTCCCGCTTCCAGAGAGTTTAACCCCTTCTTGTAGTTGGACTTCTTGTCCTCTGTGCCAGGTCATTCTTCAGTCACAAATTACCGCTGTTGAGCTGTCACCATTAGAATTTTTCACTGAGTGACTTCTCCTCACTTACTCCTGGTTTAGGGTTTGTTAGAAACTCAGGAAGAACATTCTGAACAGCCTCTAGCAGTGCTGCTGGTGGTACTTCACCCATGTAGCATCCTTCCAAAATCTCTTGCAAAGGTTTAGATGGTTTGAATGTACATTCATGGCTGTGATCAAATGTTGCACAGTTGCTGAATTTTGTCAAGCACAGTTCAGTTGTTGTCACATCGTTCAGAGTTTTTAGGAAGATTTTTTCATTTGAGTTTGGGATTTTAAAAAGTGCAACTGATGTGTTTGCGAATCTTTTTGCATGGTTGTGCCATGATCCTGCTTGGTAAAAGCATCGACAGCTGGGACTCATTGAAACAATAACAGTAGAAATCAAAATGGAGCATCTGAGGTTGCCTTGAGGGGAAACACTGCTCCAGATGTAACAGCAGACCCAGAAACTTTAAGGAGTTATTTCAGTGTTCCGTCAGTTTAGCCTTGTTTATTAATGCAGGTATATGGAAGTCAACTTTCCTTGAGTGAATGAGGATGGTGAAGCTGCTGGATCTCTCTTGGTTTGGAGGCACCATGTATCAGGAGCAGGAATAGTATCATGGAATGTCTTCTGTCCTCCTGCAAACCCAGGGATGAAACAGAAGCAGCAATGAGCCCTGCAAAAAGAAGCCTGTGTAGTGGTGTGGGAATGCTTTACTTGAGAAGTGATCAGCATACAGAGGAATTAGTGTATCTGACCAGATGAGCTAAGGTTCGGCTCTCTGAGTGGAAAAAAAAAGGCTGCACTTACATAAACGGCATGTGTATAAGCTGTGCTGATTTGGCTGCTTTCACCTCCTGGGGCTCAGTTATTTGAGCAGTTGGCGAGGAGAGGCTCTGCTTGTGGTGCTGGGTGCATGTGGAAATTCATTAGCTTGAGAAAATATCCCCACCCTGGCAATACTGGCTGGGTTATTTGAGGAGGAACGCTGACCTTTGCCGCGTTTCCGAGCGCTGGGCCCTTGCAGGAGCAGTCATCTGGAGGGGTGCTGCTCTGCCCTGCCAGGCAAGGCTGGAGGGCTCTTATCTCCTTCCTTCCGCCTTGATAACAGCACTTGTCATCTCTCCGCGCATGTGGATTTTACACAGCTCAGCGTGCTTTCCTGCAGACACCAAAATATTAATTATAATGCTGTAAAAATTAATTGAAACACAGCATAATCTCTGTTAAGTAAGGTCACTGAAATTGTCTTAAAATAGACTGCTCAAGAAATAAGATGAAATCTCTCTACAGAGAAGCTTAGCAGATTTCCTGTGCCAGTCCTCTTGAGATGTTTCTTACTGCCATTAAAGTGCATTCAGTATTTTCCCTGAGAGTTCCTGCCAGCTTTCCTATCCTGCTCATCTCTGGTAACCTGTTAATAGTATTTTGGCCTCCCTTGCCCAGATGGTGGTGATGGGGGCCAAGCACTAACTGGTGGTGTCTTTGTCTGAGCATTGACTCTTTGGGAGAAGGCGTGGGCCTATGGAAGATGTGGATGGAGATGCAGTCTGGTGATTCTTTGTTTCCTATCACAGATCTAATACCTGTGCTGATCCTGAAAGAGCAGAGCTGGCACAAAACATTTGGCTGTTAGTGTGTACCCAGTGCCTTCAAAACTGGTTCAGCAAAGTAGGTAGAAGGATGAAATCCTACCAGCTTCCCAGTGGCCCCAGTCCAACTATTTAACGGCTTTTAGAAATGGCAGCCGTGTCTTTTCCATCCCATTTGAAGCCAGCTAGTACTAAATGTGGTTAGATTTGGAAATAAAATGCATGTTTACTCTAGAGATTGTTCTTATTTCATTGAATTTGCTATTGGAAATAGATGGCCCATAACTTCAGAGTGACAGTGGGATGCAAGCTGGCGTTTTAGTTAGGGATGCTGCCGGTGATGTCGTCGCATCAAGAAATTCAGGCGGCCACGTGGTGCAATAAGCCTTTACTTTCAGAGGCTGTGTGAATGGGAACTCTGACAGTTTGCAATTTCTGGTGACATCTGCTACATTGTATTTTATTTTAAGGTAAACTGCTGTCTGGAAAGGTAAAATTACCACCTGCAGTCAGAGAAGGTCTAACTGGACCAAACAAGCTTTCCAACGTGTAATAGTGTGACCTTTTTTTCAGCTCTGGTTTTCTCTTTTGATGTTGTGAAGTCCTTTTCTCTGACTGCACATCAATGGCCTGCAGGAATAGTAACCTTCAAGTGGAGGGGGAAAAGAGAAAAAAAAGAAATAAAGAGCTTCAGGTGAGCAAGATGAGAGCACATGTGGAGGAGCTGCTGTACTGTCTGGATGCTGTGATGTGCTGTGCCTTTCAGCCCTGTGCTCCAAAGACAAGTCCTTCTACAACTGCTTCTTTTTTTTTATTCTTTCCTGTTGACAAAATCTTGGGGAGGAAATAAGTATATGTGAATCCAGCTGTCCTAAAGCTGATAGAAGGAGGTTGCTTGGACATCACAGCTGGGTGAGAAGAGAGCCTATGGGGCTTTGGTGAGGAGAGGAGGGAGCTCAGACCGGAGGCAGCCTGCACTGCCTTTTTTTCACTCGTTTTTATTTCCCATAAAAATCACATGTTTTTGGAAGGAGCCTCCTGAGGGAGAGAGAATAGGATTGTGTATGAATTTTTAATTCACTTACATGATAAAGATTTGAGGAGAAAAAATGGATGGCTTAGCACTTAAAGATTTTCTGTGATTTTGGATGATATAAAGATAACTTTATATAGTGTGAACTTGAGGCTGCCATGGTTTGTGAACTCATGCAGCAGCAGGGAAGGGAATATGTTGCAAACTGCAGTGATTAATCCTTGCAATTTGTTTGTTAGGCTTCGTGCCTTGCCATGTAGAAGTTGAAATAAGGCATTGCAGTGGAAATTTGAAAATCAGACAGCCATCTTCTCGTAGATTTGACTTCACACGAGGCATCTGAACTGCGCTATATCCATATTTTTAAAAATTGTGGCTAAACTTTGCAAGAGAACAGCAATCAGACTTCATGTTGTGATGACAAAGGGTGGATCCATTGTCAGAGTGATTAGAGGCTCAGGCTATCCCCAGCAATTGCCATGCTGTAAATATTCAGTCCTCCTTACCCTGAAGCCAGCAGCCTATAACCCTTTTAGAGAAGAAATGCGATGAGGTTGTGAGCCAGCAGACCCATTTGGAAATGTATTCTTCCTGAGCTGTTGGGTGTTACAGCACTAAAAATAAATTAAAAGACACCATCATAGGATATTATTACTAGTTTATGACACAACTTAACTGCTGATAGACAGTCTATTATACCAATTCCTTCTGGCTGCTGACAGCTCACCAGGTGCTGGGAAATGTCAGCCCCTGCCCCAGGATATACGGAGAGGTTATGGTTTAATTTTCAGGTCTTCCATGCTCTGTGGGTGGAGAGTAGCAGGGAGTTGGCCCCAGGAGTCTTGCACCCAGCCTGTGTTTTTCTGTATTGCTTAGCCTACCTGAACAGTGCTCTTGCAGAGCTCTTTGTTCTGTCAGACTTGTGGGTTTTGGTGTGTTATCACCTCCTGTGCTGGTAGTCACTTTTTTTTTTGGCTTTATTGAAACCATCTCAGTTAATTCATATTGCTGCCACTTCTTTTTTTTTTTTTTTTCCCCGCTTAAGGAGGGACCCAGTCAGCCTTCCTGGTATGTTTGGTAACTGTATAATTAGGAAGCTAAAAATAATGTATGGAAAGCAGCAGTTTCACAGGAGGTGTCCCAGTTTGGCAACATTGGGCTCTGAGTCACACTTGCTTCACTGAGAGCCGAGCTGGTTGAAGACAGCAGTGAGTATTGGGCACTGCCTTTCTGAGCAGCCAGGGTTTGCCAAGGTGTGGTGCAACACTGCTGAGGTCTGGCCATCTAGCCCCAGTGCTGACAGTGCCAGTGTGCTCTGGGTGGAGATTTATTGCACTCTGTGTTTATTTAGAATGTGTTATGATGCTGACCATAACCCTGCCCAGCGCTCTTGAGTATCTTGGTGCAAGGAGCAATGATGCAAATCAAAGATTGAACGTCCCCATCTTTGACAGCCAGCAGATCACAGCTCTATCAGCAGGAATGCTTTTATTCTTAGAGATAGTACTGCAAGCAATACTCAATTTTAATTATTAATTTTTTGCTTCCTTCCATGCAGTGACAGGTCATAAATTTCTCCTTCTCTCATGCTGGCTTTTATTATTTATTGGTAGTGTGTTAATTCCTAGAATCTGAACTCCAGTCGGGACCTCATAATGTTGATTCTTTACAGACCCACCATAAGAAAGGAGGTCTCTGGAAGCCTGTTTTACTCCCTCTCTTTATACTTTGAATGCGTGCTGTGCTAGGATAAAATTTAGTTGAAGGAATTTGAAAATTATGAAATACTGTTTCATACTATGCTATTGCACCAGGTGAAAACCCTCTTGTTGCCAATTTATCATCATTTTTATCGTGTGTCTTCCAGTGTAGACTCTCTTTCATCAGCCCTATCACTTAGATTTGTGTGGTCCCAGGGGAATCTCAGTACCTTGGCTGCTTCACCTTGTAACTGCCTGGGAAACTTTAAATTATGAATCTTAAAAATGATGGCACCCAAATACAGGTGGAAAGACTCCCAAACTTCCTGTCTTTAAGCATTTATTACTCTGTGAATCACTCACCTGGTCTTCTGGGGGCTGCTTTGTGACTTTCAAGGACTGAACACCTGAGATGCCATTGGGGTGGCAGGAAGTCAGGACTGACTGCACAGAAAGCTCATAGGGATTAATTTAGTTATTTATCCCCTTCGTTCAAACTTTAATCTTCTTTTAGTAACCAAACTCAGTGAACTGCAGAGCTGCTTAAAGGTCTGCCTTGTTCTGAGCAGTTTCTTTCAAACTTTACTTTGTCTCTTAGGTGAAATAGGGATTAAGTTTACAGCGTGGTTTGTGAGCCGTGCTTAGTTCAAATTACAGTAAATCATTAAATATGCTGCCATTGGCTTTAGAGGGGAAGCAAATGCAGCCCAGTACTGGGACCATTAAACTTCCAGGAAATGGTGAATACCAAAAATAAATAAAAATGCGTGAGAAGCAGGTTTTGGGTGAAGAATTCTAACCTTCATTACAAATGCTTTTTAGAACCTCTGAGACTGGTTCGCTGTCTTTGGAAGGAACATGAGTTTGTCTTGTCTTGGCTAAGCTTTGGGGAAGAAAAGGAGGGCTGCTGTCCCAGGTGTAGGTGCGCTGGTGGGCAGGGCTGGGCACTCTGGATCAGGGCACACAGCCAAAAACCGGCATTTCTTCTACCCCTGTGATGGTTTACCTTCAATAAGTTGTAGGAGTTTGAATTTATTCTCATTGAGTCAGTGAAAGAGGGTATAATAACTTGTCTTGGGGAGGGAGGAAAAGACGTGCACGTAGATTTGTTTATCTGGGTTGCTGTGGATCATTTATTCATTGCTGGAGCACAGTGTGGCTCTTGCACATATTTATTTACTTGTGAATGAAAAAGCTACAGAATTTTGGAGGAAGGGCTGGGAACGCTGGTTTGGTATCTGAATGCTTTCCATATTCATGCTGTGTGCAAGCAGATATGTCTTTATATCCCATTTTAAAATTCTAATCTGTGATGCTGTAGATGAGCTGTGGGATGGTGGCTGACATTTCAGCTCATTTCTTATCATTTTAGTTTTAATCAGAAGCTAGTGCTCAACTTTATATAAACACTGGTAAATCAACTTCACTGGTCTCATTGAGTGGTAATGAGGATTGTGATTTTATTCTTTGTAGCATGACGTTTTGACCATTAAATTTTGACACAGGAAAGTAATTTCTCAAGAATTCTTATCAAGAGTTATACAGAGAAGCACTCATATGTATCCAGGGTCATGGCTGCAATTGACAGGAATCAAATACTTTTGCCACCCAGGTTATAGGTGAGTGACAGACCTCACAGAATTCAGTGAGATTTTTATGAGTGATTTTGCAGTCTCTGGCCTCCGATGTCACCAAGCTCCTTAGAAAAGAGGAGAACTTCAAAAGGAGGACTGTGCTGTATCAGAGCTCTCATTAAACTACTAAAACTTGTCCTTCTTACCCTGTTTTCCAGATTGACTTGTAACTACTCTTTTAACAGCACACAAAATCTGCAGGCCACCTGCAAGAAGGGGGGCTCTTTCCATTTAGTAATATTTTCTCAACAGAGATACAAAAGAAATGCCCTGCAGAGTTAATCACAAATATCCATTGAGAATAAACATGCAAAGTGTTACATCAACAGTGTTCCTACGTATGCAGCGCTCCAAGCTCCGCTGCTATTAATAATATGTTGAGGCGGCTTGCGTGTGTAAAGGAATGAAGATGTTATATGCATATATATATTTATATATACCCACCAACTGTATAACCTACATGCTAGACTTTACATAGCACTGTATCAGTTTCATCCTACTGCTGCCTGCAGGACTTCCCTGGACTTAATTACGTGCTGGAAGATCTTCACAGCATCAAACGGTAGATACATTATTAAAAAGAAGAGCTTGGCAATGGTGCAAGCTACGTTCAGGAGTGCTAACTATAAAATGCTGGACGGTGACTTGTTTTTGTCAAGCTTGTTTGCCACACGTGCACCCCAAACCATGCTAGCTGCAGGTGGAAATACAGTTAGGTCATCAGAGGGAGGACGGATGTGTAGCCACCTGAAATTTATTTAGATAATAAACAGTTCCAGTACAGAAAATAATCCTTAAAAGCTGAGTCCTGGGGATTTCTTCAGAAGAGAACTTGCTTTTGCCCCTAGGAGCAAACCAATTTGCTTGAGAGAGCTGGTGAGCAAGCTGCCTGCTGCTGGCTGCGAAAGGAGCAGTGCTGTGAATCACTGCAAAGAGTAGAACCCTGAAAAAAATCAGATTTTTACATGTCAAAGCTGGGTTACTTGTGTTACTTGGGTTGCTTTTGGCACTGCAGAGCTTATTTTGCCCCTTCCTCTCCCTCTTTTTTTTATTTTGTATGAAACAAGACTCCTGTTTATGGAGGAGAGAAGATTCACAGTAATGAAAGCACACCTCTTAGTTCACACTTGGTCTGCTGGGCTTTTTTTGCCCTTCACAGTTTTACAAACAACTATGCAGGAGCTCAGCTTTAGGTGTGTCCTATATAGAGCTTTAGGTGTATTCTATATAGAGCTCTGGGCGTGTCTGCTTTACAGACAGGTACAGCTCTGGCAGTCTCATAGGGCTGCAGCCAGTCCTAATTTATTTTTAGGCGCTTTTACTGGTGTGATGAATTACCTGTGTTCGACTCCTCTGATGGAGGGGAAAATTTCACAATTAGCAACTTTAGATGCTTTGCTGCACTGGAGAGTCAGCTCTGATCCCAGTGTGGAGCATTGGAGCCGGTGTTTGGCTTCAAGGCAGGAGAGAGGGGCTATTGAAATCATCCTTCTGCCTGCCCTGCGCTCCTGGCTGGCCACGTTTTTCCCCTGTTGTTCATCATTCATCAAAATGCGGTGCTTGGAGAATGGATTTGCTGTGCTCTGCAGGAGCCTCCTGCAGTGCTCACTTCAACAGGGAAGAGCAGCAGTGTCCCAGCCTGCCTCAGCACTGGGAGGATGCTTGGGATAGACCTGTCCAGGTGTGAGGGTGGACCTTTACTTGACACCTTAGTGCCTGTACTCGATGCAGATGATATATATATATATATATGAGTATTATATACTTATGTGTGTACTCCTATACTCATATGTCCACCTACATATGTACTAATATCCTCAGAAGTGTATATACCTTCCACTTCCTCAGCTTGGAGTGATGAAATTACTCTTCACGTACCTGGGTATGTGCATTGCATATACATGTTTGCAAAACCAACAAGAGCAGGACACAGTTCTCTCTTCCAGGGAAGTTGTCCTTCCTGTAGGAACCCCAAGTTTACGTATTTGCTTTGCAGGTCCCAGGGTGCTAACCTAAGATGGTATCACTTTCTGGGCAATTTGAAATGCTAATATTAGTCAGAAATTTGAAGTGTATGCTTCTGGGCAAGAGACAGGATGCCAAAACCAACATTTATCCGTTGAAGTCAATCTTAATTACAACAAAGCTAAGTATTCTGATCTGACCACAAGATCATTTGCTTTGAGTTGAGTTTCCTTTTTATTTTTTTTGCCAGTTCATGTCTTTATAGTGAACCACATTCATACTTTTTTTTTTAAAAAAAAACCTGATTTCTGATTTTTTTTTGTGAGAGGAAGGGATTTAATTTTGCTCAAAGTGGAAATGCAGAATCAATAATTTCTTTCTTTCTTTCTTTCCTTCTTAATTTGTTTTTAGCTTCTTGCTGCAGTCCTATCCTCCTCCTCCTTTTTGTCCCGAAATAATAGCTTTTTCAGAGCCCTCTGGCTGCTTGAAAGGCTGTATCTACCAGCTTGACCAGATTCTTCATGTAATCAGCACAGATGTCATACACCACCTTTCTCCTCCCTGAGACTGAGGCTATGGTGATTTTAATGGGTTTAAAGACAACTTCAGCATTAATAACAGCAATGTTATTTTATTTCTATTGCTTCTGACAGGTTATGCAGATGTTGCAATTATTGTAACGTTGTGTGCTTCAGATATCAGATGTACTTTGATAATTTTACAAGATGTGTTTTGCCTAATTATTTCACCCCTGTTTAATTCAGGTTGTCCTTGACATCAGGGCAGTGCCGGGAGCACGTGACATGGATTCCCGGGAAGAGATTTAAATTCCTGGGCTTGCTAGGACTTGCAGAAATAGCTCCTTCTTGCCTCAGACATCAATCAGCAGCATCTCTGCTGTCCATGCCCCGGCCAGGTCAGGGGTCTTTGGCTTCTGCCCCGCCTCAGCTCTTCCCTGGCCTTGGCTGGATGGTGGCTCTGGCTTTCCCTGAAAGCCACGAGTGACCCCAGGCAATGCCACTCCAGCCCACTCCTTCTTAGGTGAATCTTCAAATTGTAATGCTGGAGGATTTCCATTGAAAGGGCTTGAGGAAGGGAAAATATTGTGGACAGACCAAAAAAGTGGCTCTTCTTAGAAATGTAATGCATTAACTGCAGTCAGCAGTCGGGCAGTATTGCTTTTATTGCATTAGTTGGATTTTTCTTATTCTAGCAAGCACAGTGGGGTTAAAATTAATTAAATTCCTCAATTTCTCTTTCCTTAAATTCCTGGGGCTTTGTTGTTGTTTTTATTTATTTATTTAGTATTTATTATTTTTAGTTGAAATTAGAGCAAAGGATTTATATAAAAATGGATGCAGAAAAAGCAAAGAGTAGAAAATGAAATTTAAATGTGATGGAGGCAGAAGTTAAGAAATTAATCAATTTAAATGAAGGAAAAAAATTGGGCTTCTATATTTTTTTAAAAATTATTGTTATAAGGGCATCACCTTTTAAGTATTGCAAGTGGAAACAGGCAAAAAGTATTAAAAAAAACCCCAGCTCTCTCCTTTTTACCGTTGCTGCTTGGTGCACCCAGCTGTGCTCACAGCAAGTTTTTCTGCAGCAGTAAAGTCAGCGTGGAAAGTCTCAACACGGGGCAGCATTGTTTTTGTTGTTCCCTAGCACAGCTCCTGCATACAAACAAGACTTGGAGGTCGGTGGTAATTTCAGTGCTGGGGAACGAAGTAATTGCAGCCAGGGAATTATTTTCTAATTGTACTGTACTGGACTTGCAGAGGAGAGATGATATCCAAGGTAGTTACTCCTACGAGCTTTCTGTGAGCCCATTTGTTTGTTTGGCACACCTTTTGGGGTAGCATTGGTGCCACAGGAAGGATGAGCCTTTCCAAAGCTCCATCCTGGCATTATTGGCAAGGTTCTTTGACAAAAGAGCATAGAAAATCACTTATGCTGCTCACTGGTGCTGATGTTGCCCTGAAAAAGAGGCTGGTGCATGTCTTTGATGCCAAGCAGGCAAGTAATTACATGTGAGGGATGGAGAGTTTTGGAAATTTAGGTCTTTTGCTCATTCTGGATAGAAACTATTAAAAAGAGGTGAAGGAGACCCTAGGTTGGTACCCAGTGAATCTTGACAAGGTTTTCGGGAGATTGGTGGCTCGATTGCAAATGAAGTCTGTGCTCTGTTGTCTGGTTGGTAGGCCGTGCTCCTTAAGTTGCACTTGAAGTGAAGGAGATGAAGGTGGTTATGGCCAGAAACATCATTTTACAAGGAAGGAAAATTGTCCCAATCATACTTATCGAGTTTGTTGCTTTTTTGGTCAACCTGAAGTACCATGTATCTTTTTTAAAAGGCTGAAATTACTCAAAATAACTGGATTTGTAGTTTTGAAAGTCAGTTGTAAAGTAATTTTGTGATCATTTTGCTGACTGAGACAGCAGCATGTTATATTTCTACTCCTTTTGTCCCTTAAGACCTTCATAAAATGAGATCTTCTACCTCATGAACCCGTCAAAATGACTGCATTCTAAAGTAAATATGAAGGCATCAGTGAACATAATTTTCTTTGAGTTCAATCCTGGTCTAATGGCTTTGACAGAACATCCAGTTAATTTTGCTCTAGGCTTCTGCTGCAATCTATCCTAAGGAAATTACTGAGGATGATCACATTTCTTTGTTTGTGAGAGGTGAATGCTGCTGAGTTGCCTGCTTGCTCCTTGCTGAAGCGGCCATGAGCTGGGAATGCCTTCCCAGAGAGCATTAGTGGGGATGCATGGATGGAGAGTTCCTCCAGAGGGAGGGATACCTGGTGTCTTCCACCCAGGCTGGCACTGCAGGTGGCTTTAGTAAGGCGTGGGGTCTCTAAATGTGCATTTGCTGGTCTGCAGTAGGGGCAATGCCTCAGAGACCTCCTTGAGTAGTTGTGGGGCTGATCCCTCCTTGCCCTGCCAAAAAGCCTTTTACTTATCCTTCCTGTTCCCAGCTGACAAGCACAGCACAATGCTTTCCCTGCATTTAAATGCCCCTGTGTGGAAAGTAAGGCATTAACCATGAAGCCACTTGGCCTATCCATGACTACTGGCCCAGAGGCTCATGTGTTGCTTGGTGGAAAGTCATTGCATTCTACACACCAGCAGTAACTTTGCATGGGCCGGCAGAGAAGCTGATGTGGAGCTCTTGGCCCAGAAATGTGGTACAGCTCACGGTTAGGTGTTTTGCATATAAATGTTGGCAAATGAATGGCTTGGTTGCCATCTTGTAATTAACCCACGTGATCTTGCAATGAGTAGCATTTGCACGTTCTTGGGTGGTGGTCCAGCTGTTGGAAGTTTACTGTTTCCTTCAGAAGAATGTTTTAAAGCAGAGGAGAAATACGGAGAAATCCACTTGTCTTTATAAAGAAAAAAAACATACCAAAGGTGTGTGGACACAAGAAGCAAGAAAAGTTGAATATCATAGAATCATAGAACGGTTTGGTTTGGAAGGGACAATAAAGATCATCTAGTTCCACTCCCCCTGCCGTGGGCAGGGACACTTTCCAGTAGACCAGGTTAATTAAAGGCACATCCAACCTGGCCTTGAACACTTCCAGGGATGGGCGTCCACCACTTCTTTGGGCAACCTGTGCCAGTGCCTCACCACCCTCACAGTAAAGAATTTTTTCCGAATGTCTAATCTAAATCTACCCTCTTTCAGCTTGAAGCAATTCCTGCTTATCCTATCACTACATACCCTTTTAAAAGATAGCTTCATGTAGTGGAAAGGAAAGAAGAAATAAGGCAATATGCCTTGCCAACTGGGAGTAGGGCTCTTGCAACAGATCCTGACCGAGGCAAATTCTCTTCTCGTTTTCACTTTAACACAGCAAAACATGCTGTCTTTCCCTCTTCCCAAATTGGTCCTCCTGCATGAGCCGAGTACGGAGCATAAATACATAAAAATATTCTCTGTTTGTAGTTTTGAAAACAGTGTGTTTAGAGTCAAAAAGAATATTCTGAACAAATTGGTACAGGGACTGTGATCTGAAACTACTCTACTCTTGCATTCTAAAAGCAGTAATTTTGGACTTCGAGTCTCAATTTACTCTTAAAAGAAAAAGGTTGTTTAACCTTAAAAGGAATAAAATGGAACACAAGTTTACTACCTAGCTTTTAATATCTTTGCAGAAGACATATGTTTTGCAATAATGTCAGGGTTTTAAAGTTTTGTTTTATCATAAAATAGGCTTTTTGAGTAAGTTGTTTAATCAGAAACGTTGGCAGTAAAACATAGTTTTCATTTTCTCCAAAATAGCTTTGGTTGTTTTTTTTCCCGCAGAATATTTATGGAAAATCTTCCTATTTTATGTTTTCTGGGGAGAGAAGTTTATAACTGGTTCAGTAAACTATTTCATGCTTTCACTAGTGATATCACTGCATTTTAAAATGTTAGACTTAAAAATCCGTAGTCGTTCCTTGGAGGAGGTAGTTTTCCATCTTCTCCATTGCAGGAAGCGTAAGGAGGCCGGGCATGCCATTCCCAAGTTTATTCAAGGGTGATGCTCCTTGGTGCTGGCCTGAGCCAGCTGAGCTTTTCTGGGCTGTTGACTTTATTCATCTCCCTGCATTCATCTCCCTGCATATCCACAGGGCAAGCATTTAGCCAGGAATGCGTCCCGTTTTGGAGACGGACAAAGCCCTCCACCGCCTACCCTACCCCTTCCCCGACATATTTACTGCCGCAGTCCGTATTGGTTTGCATCACAATCACCCAACCAGTTTTCCAGGAGCTGAAAGACTTTATCATACGAGTTACTGAGGTATTCATTTGTTGGTGCAGCCAGTTGTTAGGCAGGATTTGCAGACAGTCCTGAAGGTTGGGAAACACTCGGTAGATGCCATAGGCTGATTTCCAGCCCTCTCTGTAGAATCACAGACTGAACCATTTAGGTTGTGCTGCCCAGCCAGGTATTTAAATCCTCTTAGTCAAAGACCATATCCCCCATTTAAACACTACCTGTTACCGCGAATTCTTGCATAGGTATCTTTCTTTTTATCTCAACCCCCCCCCC
>VZTD01006000.1:1613609-1706476 GCA_013397725.1 Rhagologus leucostigma
CAAACTCTTCTAAAATCAGTGTTTCCTTTCCTTCTATGAAATATGTTTCAATGGGAGTACTTTCGTTGTGGGTTTCTATGTTGATGAGACTGAGTGAGAAAACCCCGGAATATGCCAGTGAAAAAGTTGGCAGAAATTATAAATTCAGATGTTTTGCTCAGGGCCTTAATGAGCTTTTTAAACATTTCTACTGACTTACCTTTACTTTCTGCTTCCAGGTTCTGCACTTGCATTGTCATTTGGACAGTCACTAACGCAAAGAAAAACATTGCTAGAAAAAGAGAAAATGTGGTTTTTCCCCGGTTTTTTTTATTATTATTATTAATTTTTTCCCCATCTCTCCTTTTTTTTTTCTTATCCATTAGAGGATAGGAAATGAAACGACCAGTAATTCATGAACCTTGAAAAATTTCCTTTAAATAACAGGGAAGTTTAATTGTTTGTTGCCCTTGGGGAGTATTTTTGGAGGTCTGTGGCTAATTCTTGTTGATTTCAGGATGAAATAGGAGCCTAAACACCTTTTTAAAATTATTTCTGGTAGCACTTAGGGCACTTTATAAGTCAGCGGGATTTGTGTGCTTATGTCAATGAAGGACTTAGGAAAATCATATTTAGCAGTTGTAGAGGCAGACACAGTGGAAGCTGTGGAAATTTGTTTTGCTAAGTTGCTTAGGTGCTGCTGGTAATCTGAAATGATTGCAGGTTTCCTATGTAGAACTTTAAGTCCACTTCCTTTGGCCCAGGATCATTTTTCACTAGCTTTTCCATTTCATAGTAGAAACCATGGAGGCTGTTCATTTTTCTGAAGGGAAGGCAATACACAAGAAGCTGAATTTCCCTCAAGTGAGAAATCTTAATTACAAAGACTGAGGAGAAGAAAAGCATTCTGCAGTTAATACAGCACGTATTATCACTCCTTAGGCAAGAAGGCAGATCAGTTCTTATCTGACTTTCAAAATAAATTCACACTCAGAGTGATCCAAGGCTCTTCTGCGGGGCTGGTTGCACCCTGCTTGCTGGGAAAGGCTTGGCTACTCCTGACTGTCCGTGGCAACGTATGTGTCTGTAAAGCCTTGCATGCAGAAAAATCTTTGATTTCAGCTACAGGTGAAGATGCGATCTTGACACACATGTTTTCCATCCCTTTTTTAAAATGTTCTTGGTTTGTGGTGTTTTTTGTTTTGTTTTTTTTTTTTTTTTTTTTTTTAAATTTTTTTATTTGCAAAAACCAATACATTTGGGGCAGGAGCAGCAGTAAATCTCATAGCAGTGTGTTTAAGGAGGGTTTCCTTGGAGAAACGCTGGATGCACTTTCAAAAAGCAGGACGGCGCCTCATAGCAGGAATGTTTTCTGCCAAAAAGTTACGTTGAGTGAAAATAACTCTTCTGTAAAACAATCCTCATCTATCCTTTGCTGTCTGCTTTCTGCCAGCTTCCATTGCTGCTGATGGGGTCCAGCCAGAAAAACCATTAAAGATAGGCTGGATGGGAGATGGGTCTTTAGAAAATCTACCTCTAATGTTAGAGCATTTAAAAAAATACAGCTGAATACTTGCTGTACGTAAGTAGTGGTCCAGAGCATGACTACCATTTTCTACTTCCATTAATTTACCACTGGAGTTCGTTGGGATAGCTTAAGCCAGGGTTAAAGCTAGGCACGTTCCTACCCTGGATTCCTACCTTGCATCACAGCCTCAGTGTGAGAACAATTTTAAGCTTACTAGAAGGTTCTGAGTGCCTGTGAAATTACTTCTGAAGCATTGCTTTTGTGGGATAGAGGTGTATAGATGAGATACTGCCCTTGGCTTCATGTGGTGCATCCAGAGGGGGTCTGAAATTTCCTGGTGGTTTTCAATTAAAAGAAATCTGTAATAATAAATGCTGGAACAAGCTGAAAAAAAAGTGAAAAAAATTCAACCTAGGGAGCCTGTTTTAGTTCTAGGAGTATTTAAACAATCGTTAGACCTTAAATATTGGAATTAAAGGTTTGTTTTCTGAATACTGCTGCCAGCTAACATGCTTTGGGACGCTGTAGAAAAGCTGAGGGATTCACCTGCTAAATTTAGCTCTTCTCCACTCAGAATCTTTTCATCGCTTCTTTCTGAAAGCATTTCCGAGCAGATTTTCCTGCCTTAAAATATGGGGTGGTGTAGAAAATGTAACATAACCCTTCTAAACAAGCATACACACTTATCTCCCTCTCTCACCAGCTTTATTTACAGAGATTCTCCAGACCTCTCCAGCCCCTGCACGAGGTTTCTTCAAAAGGGAAAACTTTCAGAGACTTAAATACTTACTTTGAAACGGTTGTAAAGATTGCAGCTTCTGGAGCAAAGCCTAGCTTTTGCAGGAGTCTGTTGGCCAGGTGTGAGAATCCATGGGCTGCTGGCCAGTATCAACCCCATATATTAGATCTGCGGGCCAGTGTAAACCCAATAAAGCATCTTTGAGGTCTTGCAGCTTTGAAGTTTGGGGAAGGAGTCTTGCCAGCCCCAAAGAAGGGGCTCTGAAGTTGGAAACAACCATGATTAGTTTAGGAAGGATTTGCTGGCTTGATATTTCGCTGTGGGATGCTGCAGACATCTCTGCAGAGAGGCTGTTTGCTGCTGCACTGAGGTTCCTGATTTGCCTCGTAACTATTCCTAAGTCTCAAGTTAATTGTTCGATGAATGATTTTTATAGCACTCCTGGTTTATATTCCAGACTGCCTGGTGGCATCAATCTTGATTTCTATGAAATATCAATTGATAGTATAAATGTGTTTTTAAGTAGCAAAATGCCACTGAGTTTAATATGAAAATGAAGCCATTTTGGCAGAGGCCAAATTACATGCTGGATTTAGAAAACAGAGCGGATGCCTGTTCTGGCGTGAGTTGATCCCAAGCTGGTGTGAATTCCTGAGGGTGGTTATTGCATTTATTGGTAAGGTGGATGATGAGTTCACGTCATCTGTGTTACCCTGGGAGCCAAGGATAACGTGTCCCTCGGGAACTGGCTTCAGTTCTTATTTTCCTACTGTAAACTCTCCATCTTAGCATGGACCTGAAATCTTTCCTGAGCTGGGATGGGTATGATTTTAGCTGAGTTTAGTATCTTGTCTCAGTATCCCACAGCTTTCTACAGCAGGGAGAATTTTGAATCAATCTGTTAGTTTTGATGTGCTGGTACCTTGCCTGTAGCAGCATGAGCTTTATTGAGTGAGGTTGCTTTTGACCTTTCCAAAGATTCTTCTGGTTGTCATTAGTCTGTCTGGGTGAACGGAGGAGCTGGCGGCCTTGGCAGATCCCCAGCTGTGCTTCCTGCTCCATTTGGAGACAGGGATGCATGCACCAAAGTGGCTTTTCATTTTTGCTGTTCAACTTTCATGGCACTCTACTCCCCAAGTGCTGTTACAGTAAATCTTTGCTTAGGTCTGTAGTTTTCTAAACTTATGTGTGATGCATCATCAGGATGGTGCTAAAGCAATCTGTAAAAAGATGCTTGCTGTGCAGGTGAGCATTTCTTATTTGTCTCCACTATCGAATGAAGTGCAATATTTTCATATATTTTGCATTTATCCAGCTATCTTGGTGCATAAGTGATGCAATTCAACTTGTAGTTTTCCTTACTAAGAATTAATACAGCTCTTCACTTTAAATACAGTCCTCTTTTGTGAGTAATTGGAGGATCAGTTGGTCCTGTTCTTACTCCTGTCTAGTTTACTGTGAAGAGAGCTGGACGTCTGGATTTTGGCATGTATCAGGTTTGAAGCTGCTTCACTTTCACATAGTAGATGATGATGGTTCTGTCAGAAAAACCCTGTTAAAACTTGTTCATTGCTCAAAATGGAAACACGAACAGCTGCTCGTTGCTTGTCTGTGTCTTGGCTAATTTTTAGGGATGGATTTGTTCTCATTTAGTAGCAGTTGTATGATAGCTGTCAAAATGTCTGATTATTTATAATTTATAATAATAATTATTTATTAATTTTACTTCAGTGTTTAATTCATGTTTCTAAATGGCCTGACATTGCTCATGAAGTGTCAACAGAGAATTTAACTTGCATCTGATGAGGAAGTACGAGTACTCTGAAATAGAAATTTGAGCATCCCTGGATATAGGAGGAGCCTTTTATTTTCTGCTTGTATATTTTGACCCTCTTTGCTGTCACAGCTGATCACCCCACGGATTTTTGACATGGAAATCTTCCTGTTCTGTTGTCTTACAGGTGTGGAGCTGGGGCAAGGTGATATGCCGAGCCATGCAGGTGCCCTGGCTCCTTTCCCACTTGGCTGTGCTCCCCCTGAGGCATGAAAATTGTGTCTGTGGTTGTAACATTAGTGCAAGGTGGTGCTGGTGGTGGAAAGTGTGCTTGCTAAGTGATACAAGAGCCCTGCACAATTAACAGGATAATTACTTGAGCTGGGTGAGCAGAAATTGAGGGCTCATTCCCCTCCCAAGGCTTGGGGTACTATGAGAAAAAACATGAAGGTAAAAGAGTCTCCTGGTCTGCCTTTCCTCAAGGGCTAATAAAACACTTAAAGATGCTGCCACCTTCCTCTCGCTAACTTTCAATCCCCTTGGCTTTCTAGGAAGCTTTTTTCTGGTGCACAGGCCAGAAAGTGATGTTCACATCCCTGAGCATCCGCTGCTTAAGACACCTTGTCATAGTTGTGTGTGTGTGAAAAAGTTCTTGGAGAATTTTATCTTCCAGTTAAGTGTTCTACCTGGTGGATCTGGTGATTTTTTAAATTATTTTTTAAATTCCATTCATTTTCTAATACTGAAAGAAAATGTAAGACAGGGGTTTCCTAGTGGCATGATGGTTTTTTGTTTGCGTTGCTCATGAAAGTAAGTGAAAAGCCACTTAAGCTGGACTCAAGTCTCCTTGTAGAATAGAGGTCCTATTTGGATCTCTTCACAGAGCCTTGCAGTAAAATAATTTTATGTTTTCCTTTAGATAATTTTGTTCCTGTATGCGGACAAGATGAATAGGTCATTGAGACTTCAGCAGCCCTCACAGTCGCTGAGAAAAGGAGGAAATTATGGAGGCATAGGAGGGAAACGCTGTGATCTGAATGACGCTGAACTGGTGAGCAGATTCTCCCAGAGAAGCTTGTTGATAACCTGTTGCATGAAGGCCTTGTCGCCTTTGTGAAGTCACGGCTCAGGCGTGTTAGTTTGGCGAAGTAGAGGAGGACTGTGGGAAAGAGACACAGCTGAATTAAGGGTAGGAAAACATGCTGCGTGACCATCGCGTGCTCACACGGTGGTGTATGGTGGTTGGTTGAATTACGTTTGTTGTGCCTTAAAACCATGTAAACAGATAACTGGCTAACTGCTTGAAAAGGCCGGGTTTTTGCAATAAAGGTGGCTCTCCTGTGCACCTGCCTGGCGACTCTGCATCGCTCATTATCGCAACAATAACCTCATCACTTGGCTGGGAAAACAGCTTTGCTGATATTCTGAGTATGCACAAAACTCTATCCCATGATCCAGGAGGACAGGGAGGAGGTGAGGGGCAGAGAAAGCTTGTTCCCTGGGCCAGTCAGCTTAATTGCTGCCTCATGGTGCTGTGTGGGTGAGCAGTCTTGCTAAAGGAAGATCAAAGGAACAAGATTTTAAGGTCATTGCTGCTGTACCAGCTCCAAGCAAGAGCCTTGGCACTGAGCAAGGACTTCTGTTTTCAGGGCCACCTGGGAAATAACGCTGTATTTTTTTCCCATCCTAGTGGTGGCAGAGCTAGTGGGTACTGGTGGTGGCTTAAATAAACCTTCCCTGCTTTGGAGATCAGAAAGGTTGTGGCATTTCTCATTTAAACGTGATTATTCTAGCCTGTGGTTTGAAGGAAGTTTTGGTCTGTTGAACATAATTGTAATTCCCCAAATTTTAAGCTCAGATAACTATGGCTGAGTTATAGAAGTCTACTTTTTAATATCTTAAGCAGGAAGAATTTGTATCCAGAGAGAAAATTGTCTAGAAATGCAGATATTTAGGTCAGATACAAGTGAAATAATGATTGTGCTGTTCTGGGCAATTTATCTAAATGCTTTTTACCTTGGAGCTGTGTGTGGACTGACACCACTGTGGGCTCCAGGCTGACCTCTTTGGTGGGTGCTTGAGATGACGTGCAGGGAAGGAACGTTCACTTGATCATTTTGAAGTTTTAGAGTCCCAAGTGTGCATAGCTGAGGCGTCATCATGATAAGAATCTTGAAAATTTAAGAAGCACTAACCAGTGTATTTGTACGAGATGAGCGACTTTAAACATTCACTTTTTAAGGCAAAATTATTTCCAGAATTTATCTTCTTGACCTGCTGTGTAACTATAACACATAGTTCCAAATATAACATTTTTATAAATGACCATTCCTGTTGCCAGTAATAGGTCTTCGGCAGTACATTGCCGTGACACCTGACTCGCTAGAAGTACAAGTTTTTATTAATGGGCAGATAAAGTTGCTGTTACATTGCATCTTGTGGTCATTGCCTCCTGGAGTATAAATACACATAATAATGTTGTTTAACATGACACATACTGTTTCACCATATTGACATTTCCGTTCTAATGCACTATACCTGTCTGGTGAGGCTACGTTTAATGTGCACCATGAGCATGAAAATCATCAGCAGAAAAGAAAAACAACCCACTTGAAGAAATGGTAGCTAATTTAGTATTGTATTACTTCTGGGAAAGTTTTATGTGTGAACAAATGTTGCGGTTTTTCAGAGCGTGCTCCAAACCTCAAAATGTGTTGTGCAACCAGCGTAATAAAATGGTGATTGAGCCGTGGGAAAGGTGCTGCGTCTCCCAGAGGGAAAATTGCTCCTTCTTACTCGTTTAGCCTATGGCTGTTGTAAAGGAGATGCAGTCACAGAGTACAGAAGTTGCATTATGCACAGCCCCCACTTAGCTGACTCTCCATCTTTATTAAATTGAGTGGAATATCTTCAACATGAAATATGGAGGGAGGAGAGGGAGTCTTCAGAAATGCCAGGGGAATAGAGCTAGAAAGGACCAGGGGGCTTGGGGAATAGGACTTCCAACACAAGGAAGTGCTGTAGAGTCGACTGTTTTCATTGGGGAGCAGAGCTCATTTTGTTGTTGTTTTTTATTTTGCTGTAATATTTGAGAAGAGAGAGTGGAAAACCAGTGAGATTTTCCTTTTTTAATGCTCCTGAAGACTACTGGGAGAGTTCGAATTTGCAACACAAAATTTAATAGACTCCTATTGCATAAGGTAAAAACACCATCCTTAGATATCTTGGAGATGTAAAATCCTATGCCAGGGTATTCCTTCATGCTTGAGCATCTCTTTTCTCCCTCTTCCCCGTGGGCACTGTGCTTGTGCACTGCAGTACCAAGATCAACTGGAGCTTCATTTTGCGCAAATCTTTCATATCTTACGGAGCCCCAACAAAGTAAATTCGTAAGTTTTTGGGGTTTTTTTTTCTTTTCTTTTTTGTCCCCAGAGAAGTGGTGCTTGTGCTTTGGCAAGTGTAAATAAGAAGTGACGTGGTCGGCAGGAGCGGCTCTGAATCGGCCCTTGTCTCACATTGTGTCCTTTGCCAATTAAAGGTCATTCGCAGGGCACGGCAGTGGGGATAGGGGCTAAGCCTATTGTCCACAAATTAATGTTCACTGAGATCAGAAGCAGCTGAAAAATTTGGGGGCTAAACCCGGTTTTTGTGTGTTCGCAGGGTGATGCTGAGAAAAGAGGCACATAAGCATTCATGCCTAAGGATGCGCTGCTGTCACCAGCACCCAGCTCAGCTTGATTTTCCCCAAGCTGCTGCTGGCTCTGTTACCTTCCTCTGTGTCTCGTTGGTGGGATGCTCTTTGGGACAGGCACTCCAGCTTCTTGTTGGTATCACTATGCAGATGGGATGCTGATGGTGCTGACATGGTAAGAGCAGACCCACTTTCCAAGAGCGTGTGGCTCCACTGCTTTCTTCCTATACCACATCTCTTTGGAGGATGTCACGGCTTCGAAGGCAGTCATGGTTTGAAGGTTGCAACGCTCTTGTTGGATGAGCTCTTAGGGTCTTTGTTTTAGACGTGGCAGAACCAAGTGGAGAGATGTTTTTGTTCTAGCACATTGAAATCTCTGCTAAATTTTGGTAGATGGCAAGAGGTGGTGTGGAGCAAGTGATACCCAGTGCAAAAAATCAGTAATAAATGGAGAATTTTGAGCTGGGAGGAGCAGCTCTGTTTGAGGGCATCTTCTCCCATGTTTTAGTGGTTTACTTTCTGTCAGGTTCTTGTATTTTGAGTAGTTCTGGTGTGCTTATTTACCATTCTGGCAGTTTTAGAAAGCAAATAGTGAAAACTTTGTTTCTCCACTTCCTTTTTGGAGGCTTGATACATTAAGAGCAACAGAAATCAGCAGCTAAAATACTGTCACTGCCACACCATATATCTTTGTCCATAAATTACCATTGGTGAAGGCAAAAGGCTCAAGTGGGGTTGACAGGGAGGGATGATAGATCTGGGACTGGAATTAGGAGCTTTCTTAAACAGAAGGGAGTTAGATAGCAAGCTTCCCTTTGAGTGTGCAGGATGGGTGAACTCTGACTGCGGTGCTTCCATGGGTTAATGCCAGGCTCAGGTGTGATCCTTTGAATTTGTAGCTGAGACGGAAGAAGTAATGGTGTAAATGTGCCAAGGCAGCAGGATTAATAACAGGTGTTAAACCGTATTTCAGGAGACGTCACTGCTCGGAAAACATACATCTCCAGCCTCTTCAGCCCTGCATTGTTTTGTAGGGGCTTTATTTCATGTTGGGCATGACAATTTGATAGTGGATTTTCTTCACCTCATGTTCTCTAGGCAACTTGTCACTGTGGCTGTCATATCTTGTTATCTTTTTTACCATGAATCACATGGTTTAATTTTTTTTTTTAATTCTGTTGCAGCTCCTGGAATTGGAATATTTAGTGCTAATTTCGTCATTCATTAAAAAAATAATTTTCAGCAGTAATTCCTAGCACCCAGTGTCAGCAAAGGTGCACTGAAGTCTTCCTAAAGGTATGCTGATGAATCCCTCTTGTTCTCTGAGTACTGCCCAGGGGCTTGAAGGAGGCCGGGAACTTAAGATACTCTTTAGCCATAGTTTCTGCTGCATTTTTATTGTTGTCTAATCAGTGTTTCCTAGTAGAGACAGGATGAGCTGATGAGGCACCTGTAGAAATTAATGTCAGGGCGACTTTTTCTTCTGGGTCTGAGTAGCATCCCAAGGTGAAAGCCTGGTTCCTTTGAAAGGATTGCCAAATTTGCATCGACTGGAGGCAGTCAGGGTAGCACAAGCAGGTTTTATTGCACTGCTTGCAGCTACAGCATTATAGCCATTGGCAAAAGAGACACCACAGGTACTACTGACTTTGGCTATTGCAGTAGGAAGTGCATGGTTTAATAAAATGAATGCCTAAATGCAACGGAAGATAACCAGCGTAAGCATCCTGTGCAGGAGTCCTTGATGTTATCCGTATAAGTGTGTGTCACGGCCTGGGTTTTGGTGGAGCTCATGCGGTGGACAGTGGAGCCTGCAGGAGGTTAAACCCTTGCCAGCCCCTCAGCTGATGGTCCCAAACATGAGGAGGAAGCAGTAGAGCTGGATTTGTCCCTCAGTGGGTGTTGGTCCCTCCTCCCCTTGCCCAGGAGTGCCGTCCTTCTGATTTATGGTGCCTGCCTTTGGTTTCAGCATCAGCATTGCTCGTGTCTGCTGTCTTAATTTCTCATGCCTGACAACCTTCACGGGTGAGCTGGCTTTCCACTCCTTGATCCAGAACACTTCTCAGTTTATTGCTCACACAACAGAGTCTTTTAATTGAATTTATATTTGTTTGGATAGCACTTGTCAGTGTGGCATGAATCTTCATCAGGTTGAATCGTCTTTCATCAAGCTCATACGTAATCCCCACAGTAAGTGCTCCAAAACTGGAATGCTTGTTCCCCCTCGAGGGGAAAGGAAGCTGCTTTGGAGCGTGGCTGTCTTTTTCCAAGGCCCATCCAGTGCCTTGCACCCTCAAGCTCTTGGTCCTATATTGGAGACCATTAATAGGGTTGTGATTCTTGGGGTTTTTTTAAAATGCAGAGGGAATATTTATTTAAGATAATTGTAACTGGTTATTTTTAATACTGGTGAAGAAGTGAGATATGCCAAGGCATCGTGATGGAAACCCTGAGAGGAAGGGGGTTGTATGGTGAGATGCTTTCCGTTTGCACATTGGAGGGCCAAAGTCTCCTGTGGAATAAGCAGCTCCCCTACTGCAGAGTCTGGGTTGAAAGGCCCTAAGACCTTGAGAATTACTGACACAGGAAACATGGTAACAGTACTGTAAGAGGGATAAAAGAAACAGTACCGTAGTAATTCAGTTAACAATATGTTCGACAGAACACATTCATAACTCTTCCGACTTGGGGACACAATTTGCTTGCTGTATTATGCCTGTAGAGATAACCCCTAATTCCTTTCGTATCCTGTTTTTGAATCATTTTGTTAAACAAAGGCCTTTGAGTCCTCCTTTGTTGCTGAGAACAAATGGTGAGATTTTGGGGACTGTAGCTACTTTTGTTATTCACAAATTCCAGAGCCTTTCAAAATTCTTCATCATTCACATTCTGGGCTTCACCACACAATCATTCATTATGTCAGCAGCTGCCCGGGGAGTCTCACTTCAGCTCATTCAGCCAAATAATAAGCACTGGGACAACTGCTTCTGCATTAAAATAATAGTAAAATAATAAATAGAGATTCTTGCATGTGCAAAACACTGTGGCTATCTTCTGCTTTTTGACACATCCTGGTGTCTAAGTCAGTGATCGGTTTTGCTCAGTGTCTGTGTTGGAATTAACCTGGCCATTCGGGAAATTATGTTTTTGATACGACCAAACACTTCAGTTCTGCCCAATTCTTGGTGTTTTTTAAACACGTTTTATTTCTCAGATCTCTCTTGTATTCCATTCATTTAACAGGAGGATTTGGGATGCTCACCTGCCATGCCTTTGCAGTTGCATTAGCATATATGTGTATTACTGTGGGGATAAAACAGCCCAGCAAGCACAAAGTGGTTATTCGTGGTGGGAAAACAGGATTGCAGATGAGTGACCAGCACAGTGAATGTGTATCTTTCGGTGCAACTGTTTTATTTTTCAAGTGAGTGCATCCAAGAACCTAATAATAATATTAGTGTGAGGCTTCATTCTTCCTCTTTAGTTAGGATAAGGAATGTAGTTTACAAAGTGAGGCAGGATTATTCCTTCCATCTCCTGTGCAGACAGGGCGCTAGCTGGCTTCCCGTGCAGTATGCAAATATCAACGTCCCATCCTGCAAGGTATCCGTGCTGCAATCTGCCTGGTGGCAGACTAATCCAGGATGGCTTTATCCAGATGTCATTCCATCTCGAAGTCAGAAGTGATACACCCTGCCGGTGCCGTTGCCTCATTCATCTCAGGGAAATTTGCGTGCTGATGCAGCTGAGCAAAGGGAAGCCGCCTTATGGCTTTTCAGGGATGTATAGCTTTCCATATATCAGGCAGGCTGTGCGTGACGTTGGCACCTTTTGCTGAACTCTTCCCACCTACACAGATAGTACCACATGCAACTGAAACCCACTATTGATTGTGTGGAAGCAGTTCTGTCTGTTAGAGGAAGTAATTTGGATGTTTATGGGAGATGGGAAGAAAAAAAAACCTAGTTCATTCTTACTACTTTTTTTTTTTAATTTTCTTTTTTAATTTATTTTAAGTGCGCATGAGAACTATATGGAAGTGAACAGATGTTCCCAAAGACTGGTGTTAGCCAATTGTAAGACATGGTCTAGAAAGGTTTGGTAAAAAATTTTCTCTGTGAGCATGAATACAATGTCTGCACTTGGGTTTCTTGTCCCACCCAGCTGGCCTCACTCCTTTTTCTACATACACTGGGCAACAAAAAACAGAAAGGGAGAAGAAAAGCATTTACGTTGCATTTGTAGCTGTTGTCCTTCTTGGTGAAGCACATAGAGCTTGTATTTTCAAATGACATAATTTGTTTCCAAATATTAGTCCAGCAACAGGAGTTCCTTGTACCCTGCCATCTCCTCTGTGCCTTGGAGATGGGGACATTGCTTTTCCAACTTGAAGCTGAGCTTTGATCTGCACAGTCTCCACTGTTGCTCACCACAACCGTGCTGTGGCTAGTTCATATTTATGGTCAAGCACTTTTTTGTCTATTTCTTGTTCTTTTTTTTCCTGTTCGTTTGGTCGTTTTAGGTTTGGGATTTTTTTCTTTTGAGTAATGGAAAATGTCCTCAACTGTTGCACCTTTGGTGAAGAGATTGTGTTTTCTTTTCTTCTTGAAGAGCTGCCAGCTCAAGTGAACCCCCTCTTAGCTGGGCATTCTGTGGCAACACAACTGCCAGTTATTTACATATTGCATGTTTTGTTGGCATTTCTTTGGAGCTTCGTAACCTCTTGTGCAACTCTAAACCCAAACAACAGGCCTTGTGAGCCACATTCCTAACCTGACATGTAGCAAAGTGCCTTATCCTCCCTCCTTCCACACCCCCTACGCCCCAGTTTGGCTCCCAGCCTTATTCCTTCTATTTCTACACCTCCCTGCTTCAATTTCTGCGGAGGATGCTCAGCCTACGCCTTCACATAGCTGAAGCATCTCAAAAGGGCCTGGTTTTGATGACTTTCAGGTGGCCTGGGCCTCAGCCTCCATGTCCAGCAGCTTCAGCCTAATTATTTGTAAAGTAGTTCTTAGTCACTCCCTGGCTGCTTCACCTCTTACTCATTTCTCTGCTGGATCTTAACTTTTATGAGTGTTTTTCTACTCTCTTTATGTTCCTGCAGTGAGATTGGAAAAGCCCCTTTTTCCCCTGCCACTTGCCTGGAGGAGAGTTGGAGAGGTGGTGTGAGTGATGGCTCTTCTTGGGTGAAGTCAGTGCTGGGCTTCACCAGTGGAGAGAGGTAAAGGGCTCTTCTAGCAGGTCTTTCAGGCAGCATTTGTGAACCTACGTAAAAAATCCCCTCTTACCTTTCCCAGAATACCCAAGGCACATTGTAAAGTGAGATGGGCTGCAGTCTTCATGGCCAAATCTAAGTGTGTCTTGCACTTGAGGTAGGTATGCTCAATAAAGAAAGAAATTTCAGAAAAACCCGGCAATAGATTCTGATTTAGAAAATTCCTTTGCAGAATTTGAGTGGCTGGAAAGCTGCCTGGCAGAAAAGAACCTGGATATGCAGGTCAACAGCAGCTGAACACGAGCCAGCATGTACCCAGGAGGCCAAGAAGGCCAATGGCATCCTGGCCTGGGTCAGCAATAGTGTGGCCAGCAGGACCAGGGTAGTGATTGCCCCCCTGTACTCGGCACTGGCCAGGCCATACTTGGAATGCTGTGGCCAGTTCTGGGCCCCTCCCTACAATAAAAACATTGAGGGGCTGGAAGTGTGTCCAGAGAAGGGCAGTGGATCTGGGGAAGGGTCTGGAGCATGAGTCTGATGAGGAGCAGCTGAGGGAGCTGGGAGCGTTTAGTCTGGAGGAGACAGAGAGGGGTCTTACTGCACTCTAAAATTGCCTGAAAGAAGGTTGTATAAAGGTAGGGGTCTGTCTTTTCTCCCAGGTAACATGTGACAGGACAAGAGGGAATGGCCAGAGGTTGTTTAGATTGCGTATTAGGAAAAATTTGTTCGCTGGAAGGGTGGTCAGTCACTGGAACAGGCTGCCCAGGCAAGCAGTGGAACCTACATCACTGTAAACAGTTTAGAAACTGTCTATGTGGCACTTGGGACATGGTTTAGTGGTGACTGTGGTGCTTCTGGGTTAATGGTTGGACTCTATGCATTTTAGAGGGCTTTTTCATCCTTAACGATTCTATGATATCCCACTCTTTTTTTTTCCTACGTTATTTTGAGCTTCCTAAAAAACTGAAGTGATGCCTGTCTGTGCCATAGCTTCCTAGACCTTACCCAGCACCCTGGTGCAGTTTCAGAGCTCTGTCAGCAGGGCAGAGCCTTGTGTGTACACTGTCTGCAGAGTCTGTATGCTGAGGTGTGTTCATCTACATTTTCAAAGTCGAGAATGCAGCCTGGATGTGAAGGGTGAGGTCTGATCACCTTCATCTGTTTTTTTCAATTTAACTGCTGGGGCCCTCTTTGCAAAATTAAACAGAAGTCTGAGAAGAAACAGAATTACGTCTTTGTGCAATAGCTACACAAGTTATGCAGAGGCTGTGAGGACAAGCATCATTTCTGCTGGCCTGCCCTCTTGGCAAGCAATTTGCTTTTTTGTACATGCTTTTGGACACTTCTGTCTGGGTCAAGATGAATCACTCTGTGAATTCCCCTGACTATATTTACTCAATCTCTGCTGACTATAAAAGGAGCCTGGTGAGTATTTAGGCTGCTGATGGCTCGTTTTAGCCACCAGCCTTTGGGCAGCTGAATCTTTTGTCTAAGACTCATTAGCCCGGAAACTGCTGGGAAATGATGGTCTGAATGCCAGGAACCCCCGCAGCTGTGCCACCCCAGGGGGTGGAGAGGCAGGTAGGCATGGGGGGGCTGCAGCCCCTCCCATCCATCCAGCATTTAACATGCCCAGTGGAAAGCTCCTCCTGAAACCTTTACCCCAACATTTGTGTTTCCCTGGGCAAACCCACCTGTCCATCAGGACTGTGCCTGCAGGTCAGCTAAGTAGGGTTCTCCATTTACGAAACCTGTAAGGGTCCCTGCTGTGGGGTTCTGGGCAGCTATTGGTCCTTGAGAGGGTCTGGGGCTACAAAGACATATTGTGTAAGACTGGCAAAATATCAAGTTGCAGCAGCTTTCCCATGAATTAAACTTACTATGAGTGTGGGAGCAAAGAGCTTATCTTCCAGTCTCATTGCTAGAATGGATATGCCATAAGCATTCCAGAAATACACTCTTTAAAGATATATATAAAGAAGATTGTGTAAAAATCCATATCTGTTTGGTTACTGCGTGATGCAAGAGCTATGCTTTCAATTCCAGCAAGCTAGGAGCTGCTGGAGAAATGGTTGAACATGGGGCAGGGTGGCAAGGAGCTGTTACTAGCGCATTCTCTGGTTTTTCTGCACTCCAGCATCCCCTTTCCCTGACAAAGGCAGCAGCTGTTGCTGCTGTACACAGATGTGGCAAAGTCCTCCAGGTAGGGAAGAGCTGCCACTCTGTCTGAGGAGCAGCTGCTCTTAAATGGTTATTTTCTTCTGTGATTTCCCTCAGCTCTGAGTCTCACTGGTATCTCCTCATATAGTTCCTGCCTCTTCCAGCTCTCAGAGTACTTCTTGCGTAGCAGGGAGGCATTTCTCCTTTCTTCTCTTTTTGAAGAGGTATGAGCTGAAGGCCTTGCCTTTAGTAGGCTGAAGGCCTTCCAGTAATTTTGGAAGCCTCCACACAGTGTATCCAGATTAATTTGTCTGTAGTGTGCTGGATGACCTATGAAACCAGGTATCCTTCTCTCTTCCCCTGAACAGCCCCTCCAAACACAAACTCTGAGATCTCCAGATCTCCTGTATCTGATGCATTTTGATTATTTCAGGCCATGAGTTTTCATGTTCTTCAGGGAAAATTCCTTTTAATCTTGTATTTGCACTTTACTTGCCCAAATCTATACTTGTTTTCCCTGTTGCCTGCCTTGGATCTAGATACCAGCAGAATTAAAAGGTGCTGGTTTGACTTTTGCAATCTGGTTATATGAACTTTGATCCTCTTTTTGCTTTCCTACATCTGCTTTTACACTGGATTTATATGTGCCTTCCATGCTTCAGCCATGACTGAGAAACTTCACGATAATGTAGGTGTGGATTGAGCTTTCCCATATTTCTGCTTCTTTGCTCTTAGGAAATCCTTTTCCTTAGCACAGCTGGTGGTCTTTGGTAACTTGTTTTGTTCAGGAAGGAAAGGCACACCTCTATTAGTGTCTTTGCTAATCAGGCACCTTGGATGTAATTCTCTTTTGACTGAGCGCTATTTTGAGATACCACCTCCCGTACCATGATCTAGAAGCTGCCTGGCAGGAGCTGTGCTTTCAGGTGGCAACCACCTACTTTTGTGGGGCCTGGACCTTTGCTATGTTCACTTTCAAGTACCTGAGCTCACTTGTTTTATCAGTGTTTTTACAGGTACTGGTCCTTGTTCCAGTATCCTTCAGACATCCTTCTGCTGACCATAAGGTTATCTTTTCAGGTGGAAGATTTTTTTTTTCAGAGAGGAAGTAATTTTCTGGAGAAAAAGTCCTTATTTTTTAAATGAGAGGTTTGGGGGAAGGATAATTGTTACACATTCTCTAAAGTGTCATCATAGTCTTTTATTGTTGCAGATTCACAAAATACTTTCATGTGCCTAATCATCTTTCAGTAATCAAGGAGAAAATGAGTCATTATTTGGGTTAATGTGTTTTAGACACTGAAAAATCAAGTTTGCCTTTTTGCATCCTGTAGCTCTGTTGGACTCAAGTGCAAGTTTGAGAGCCTGAAGAGATCAACCTTCTTCTTTCACTGTCAACTATTTGCGTTCAGGCACTTTTTTATGTTTTTAAGCAAAGGACAAAACTGAGCTAAAATCTTGAGCAGACTGCTTTTTTTCTCTGACCAGAGTGTATCAGTTTTGGCTATAAATCATCAGGAAGGCATTTTAGTTCAACTTCGTCTCAGTTTTTCTCAACAGAACGCAATAATGGAGATTTTAGTTTTGTCACTACTCTTGGTTTGACCACATTCCTGCTGCTGTGTTGATGGTCATCAGTGATCTTTGGATGTCCTCAGACTCAGTGCTGGATGACCCTTTGCTGGAGCCCTTTGGCTCCTTAGGCTGCTCTTAACCTGTTGGTTTGAGTTGTTTCCAAAGCTGTGTGTGATCTCTGTGAGCTGCATGTACCACAAAAAGATGCTGCGTGTCTGTTCTCAAGGACAAAAACCATTTCTGAAAATGGTCTATGTGCTTTTGGCCAAATGAGAAAATAGCACTGCAGTGGTGGTCTCAAATCAGGCTAATGAGAGAGGAAGTAAAATTCAAACATACAGATTTCAAAGGAGCAAGCCCACCCCACGCTTGCAGTCTGGGTCACTTAACATCTTTCCATTTAACCTGCAGACCTGTGTGGCCGTATTTATTTAATCTGCTGACATCCAGGAACGGATGTATTTATAGGGACTCTGTGATCTTAAGCTTTGCAATCAGTCCTGTCTCCTGTCCTGAAGAGATGCTGGAGGAACATCTCCTCTCCTGGTGGATGGTTGGGTTGTGGGGCTTTGTGGTGTCTCTCAGGCTGAAGAGAAGCTGCCATGTTTTGCCATATCTGTGACACCCCCTGCCTCTTGCCACACTGTCTGATAGTGTAGGTTTGATTTATCCTCCCCCGACCTCAGTGAAGTCGGTTTAATGCTAGTGGAAGGCTCAGACAGAGCTTCAGCACCCCTGGTTTATCATCCATAATACTTAGGATAATATGACAGCAAGGACAAGGATGAGAGCACTGGAAGAGCCCCTGAATCCAAGTGTGCAGCTGGGTCAGGATGTGACCCCGACTGTGCACAGCAGTATGTAGGACACACGCCCTGGCTGTCAATAACCAAACTGGTTTTGTGTCCTGACTTTAATCATACATGTCTCGGAGGGGTGGTTGCTCCAAATGCTCCCTGTTGGCCTGCATTCCTAGTGAAGGCTATGTCTGGAATCACCTCCTACCCTTTCAAGCCGCTGGTGGTCCTTTTAATGCTGATTGCAGCGTTAAGCTAGAGTGAAATAATTTTGGAAATCCTGTGCATCGCCACTAACATGTCTTTAGTATTACCAAGCAAGGTGTATTTTTAGTTGTGATAAGCTTTCTAAATGCAAAGAAAGCAAGCAGCAAATTCTTCCTTTCAGCTGTAACAGTATTTTTATTTGTGTGACTTTGTGTATGTCAGGAAAAATAGAGTTTCCTTTTCTTCTACTTATGCCACTTAGTGCAGAAAATATGGGAATACATAGAGTAGTTTAATGCAGATGTCAAAAACTACTATAGAGGAATAAAGTGATCACAAAAAAACAATATACAAGGTCTTTGGAAAAGAAGGAGAGCCCAAGCAGCAGTGTGTTTGAAAGGAAAGCTGCACAGGATAAATTCCTCAGTATAAATCCTTTGTAAATTACTATTCTTGCAGTTTGTGCTTTGTTTAGTATCAGATTGCCTTCATCTTATGGGCTCCTGCAACTGGAGTTTATCAGGACTGAGTGACATGAAAGTGTTTGCATATTCATAAATTAGTCTTTTTAAGACTTCCCAGTGGGACTTTTAACTATGCTTAGTCTGCTTATCCATTCAAATCCACCGCTACAGTGTTTTAAAACTTGAAATCATAACTGCATCTGAATTTCACCATGAAATAAAATATTGTAAGTGAGGACACATGTTAGCAATCAACACAAGGTCTTTCAAATGAACCCTTGTGCTGCAGGATGGGAGGCTGTTTCCAGGGAAGTATTGACAGACCCTTGATCAGTTGAAGCCCGGGGCACTGAAATCCATCAGTAGGCACAGAGGTTAACACAGAACAGGTTTTGGAGGTGCTCAGTGCTTCTCAGCAATGGACCAGATTGTTTCTGTATCTCAGCCATAGCTGGCTGAGCTTCATCAGGCTAGCTGTAAATCACGTCATGGGGAAAGTGCAGAGGTAACAGCAAGAAGAAGAATCTGCTTAAATTGTGTGTGTGGAGCAATCACAGCTTTTTCGCAATCTCCATGTGCCCCCGAGTGCTGACATTTTGACTGGCAGTAAATTTTTCATGTAGAAACAGGAGTTGTGTTGAATTATTTGTCTTATCTCACTCCTTTTCATTTTCATGCAAGCTTTGGCCAGTCTACGGGATTGCTGATTGAATTTGTTCAATTAACAGAGACTTTCATGTTATAGAAACGAAAATTCTTATTTTTAAAATTTATCACTAGCTAGCTACAATGGCCAACTGTAGATGAACTTTTCAGAAGATAAGAAACAATTAAAGTTGAGTGTCATGGCTGTGATTTTCCAGCAGACTGGAGATCTTGTGGGTCACACTTGCTAGATGTCCAACTTGCTTTTTTTTTAAATGTAAGATTTTATTTTTAAAGGGCAAGTGTGCACCATTTAAAAAAAATACTCTGATGGCAAATTGTTGTGCGCACTGAAAGTAGTTGTTTTTGAAACAAGCAAGTAGATGACTAAAAATGCTTGTTATAGTAAAGAGAAGTAGAAAAATCCAAATATTTGGTGCATTACAGTACAGGAGGGGGAAGCCCTGGGAAAAGTGCTACACCATAACACAAAGCACTGCAGAATGGCGGAGCCGAAAATAAAGGCACAGGAGTATTTTCAGAAAAAGCTGGTGTAGTTGGCTGAGGTAAGAAAAGTACAAACACACCCTCTGTTATTTGTGAGGGCAGAGGGCAACTTGTAAAAATAGCAGGTAAATTTCTCATTTAATATTTTAATGAGTTCTGTGATTTGTAAAGCTCTAGGCCATGTTTCTATATATATACATTTATTAAATTGAAATTATTTCTTCTTCTAAGTCGCTGTGAAATTCCTTAATTCATTTGGCATGCCTTGGCCACTACAATAGCAGAATAATAAGAGAGACCTCTGATCCTGGTGTGTGCACGTTATACTCTACTGTATAGCAGCCCGCATTTCCTAGCAGTACTCTTATCTTCTTCTCCTTTAAAGCAATACAATTTAACTTTGCAGGCCCTGTCATCCAGCAGTAATTTTCTGTCACTGCAGGATACCAATCCCCTGTTTGCAGCTCAGATGCATTTTAGCACTTTACCCTGTTAGAACACATCATTGTTTGAGGGCTTATGTAGATGAGGGATCTGTGAGCTGAGTCTCTTAAAACTGAACTCACTGTCTTGTTTCAAACATTCAGCACTGTTTTTTACCATAGTTACTTTATTTTGGTCCTTGTCTTATATTTGCTTTTTGACAGATTGAAAAATAGGCAAAAGGAAAAAAACACCCAAAACCATCTTCTGACATCTCCCTATTTTTAATTCTTGTGGTAGTTCTTTTCTTATAGCTACGTTTGGATGGGATCATTTAATATACTTTTCCCTAGACCCCTGTTATATTTCTTTACATGACCAAATTAGGTTTGATTTTATGTTTAACTTACTAAGACGAATAAGGCTGTAGAAAACACAAAAAGGACTCCAAAACAGTTAAAGTTGAGAAAAGAAGAAAAAAAGAAGTGCAAATAGGAGGACTTTAATAACTTAAAGAAAATAAGAGGAAAACATAAAATGAGAGAGTAAAGAGAAACAGTAGGATCTTATGCAGAACATTGAAATGCTCCATGTGCATAAGCTCCTGCGTTTTGCCTGTGGATGTGGGAAGTCAACTCAGTATGGCTGCTGACTTTCCAAGGATTGGAGTTTAGCCTGCTCTAGCTGGGAGTTTCTCTTGGTTTATTATTTTCTGTGTTAGGCTTGAGTGTAGACTGGTGAAGAAGTTTGGAAATCTGTCCTTCCCTGCTACCCCACAGTTTGTTACAACATAGTGGGATTCAGTGACTTTGTAAGCAGTTTCATGGTTGCTGAATTCACTTTTCCTGTGATTCGATGTGATTTTTAGATTAACCATTTTCAAATTTCTCTTCCTTTTTAAAAGACACATTGTATTAATGTTCTTTGAGCCCTGTGGAAATTGTAAAATAGGTTCCATAAATAATAGATGAGTGAAAAAAAAACCTTTGTTAAAAAATGTCAAGAATTCCTGATCTCTACAATGTTAAGCTCTCTACCCTTGCACACTTAAAAAACCACCCTAGGAGATACCAAAACTCTTCACTGTAAACAGTCCAAGTCCCATACTTGTTCCTGATTCTTAGTTTCTCCCCCTGCAAGTAAAACACGTTTTGTCCAGCTCAAAGCCCCTTGCTTCCAAGCTGGCTTGTCAAGTTCTGTATTTGCACAGACATTGCAAATTCTCCTATCCAGAAGGTGCCTGTGGAGATTTGGGAGCTCCTGTGCAAGGCTCCACATGTCTGTTTTTGCCCCACTCCCTCCCTCCCTCCTTTCCCAGTGGCAGTGATGCTGAATCCCAGCATCCTCCTGTGTGCTGAGGAGTGCAACTAGGCACTGGGGGCTGGAGAAGCAAGGGAGAAAGCTACTACTGGTGCAGATTTCCCTAAGTGAAAGCTGTTTTCTTGGGAGCTGGTGCTTGGCAGAGAGGCCTATGCAACTGTGTCTCCTGAAATGGGCCCTGACTTTCTTTTCTTTGCCATAGAGCCGGATCAAGCCCTGGTTCCTCTGTGATAGCCCTGCAGAAGTGGTGATCCTGTAATATACATGACAGTGAGCATTAACTGGGAAAGGAATCCCTTCTCAAGTGCCTTTTTCTTTCTTTGAGTATTTTTAGGATATGTTGTATTTCCTGACCTCCTAGGTTGTTTTTTTTTTCTTAAAGGTATGAAGGGCTAGAAGCGTGCAGGAATGCTTGGCAGCATGAGGTCTTCAGGGAGCATCACTAGCTGTTGCCTGTTTACAAAGATGGTGGTGGTGTGGGGTCAGAGCTGGCATGGGTAGAGGTGGAAAACATTGTACTGCTGGGGGATGAGGCACCTGCAGCAGGAAGGGCTATTTTTACCTGGCTCAGAGAATTTTGATTAAGGAAAGAAGAGATCAAAGGACGAGCTGTTTGAGTAAGTTGTCTTCTGTTTTTTTAATGTGAAATCACGTTGACTGAAATAAATTTGGGGTGGAGAAACCAAATGGTAATTTTAATGATGCAGCGAAGTGTAATGATGAAATACAGTTCCTCGGGCTCCATTTTATCATAGCATGTACCTTTAAAGCCATGGGCTTCAGGGGGCAGAGATTGTAGCATCTATGTGTTCAGGCTTTTATTTGACATGGTTGGGTAGGCTATTGAATTTCTACTCCCTGCCTTTAGCTTAGCTGTGTACTATATGTTCTCCACAATACCTCAAGCTGAAAATTGATCTCCGGTCAATACTGTGTGATGATTCGAACCACTCCCGTAATCAGCACCACTCGTTGAATGAAATTCGTCGTGGGAGGCCTGATTATTGTCTCCACGAGGACTAACTCTACTGAAAGGGCTATCAGACTGTCTGAATTTGGACACTTTGGACAACCGCCATCAGGAATTATCTATACTTCCAGAAAGGGCTAAATTGAGCAGAGATGAAGTGCTGGTGTTTATTGATTTCCCTTTTTAGAAAAAAAAATACTTTTTTCTCCACTCCTCCTGACTAGGTAGAGCAGAGACAGCTTTAGCTACATGTTCTGGGCATTGAGATAGCATTGCTGCAGTAATGATGAGTCTTCTTTGACCCCGTGTCAAATTGTCTACAGCACACATTGGAAGATTTCAGAGATTCTTTTTAAGGAAAGACCTTTTGTCAAAAATGCCGCGTCTTGTAAAACAGCGTTGTGGTCCTCTTGGCTATATGCCGTGGACGAAGTAGAACAAAAACGTGTCATGGATGAGGCTGACCACTTCCCAGTTTGTGTATCAGCCTCAATTCTTGATGTGCTGGAACACAAAAGAGGAACTACAGCCTTCAAGTAAGTGCCTGGTTAAAGAGGGATTCACCGTGTAAAGTGATTTCCGTTAGGTCATTTCTTGGTATACCCTTGTCTTACATTATAAAGCTTTCTGGTGCTGTATAAGCAAAAGGGACATACTATACTGGCACAATGAAGAGCTTAGTAGCAGTTAATAGTATTTAAACACTTGATACTTGCTTAGATAATGCCCTTTGTTTCTCCTATGCTGTGTTCAGGAGTGCAGAAGGTGCAGAAGGTGGGTCAAATTTTTTTTTTCTCCCCGTACTAGTGTAGAAAATTTCAGTAGTGCTGGTGCGATCTGTGTTGGGAGACTGTGTTTCATTCTACAGGAGCACATGCCACTGATCTTTATTAAAATGTATTTAAAATAGCAATAATGAATGAAGTGCAAATGCCATGACTGCATTTACTTCACGGAATGTTTCTAAAGCTAGTGTGGATTAGGGCATGCCAAGCTTTAATCATGGAAAACCAAAGGGTGAAACTACAGCACTGCGCACTGTTGCCTGCCTACCCGAAGAGCTTTATGCAGTAACAGTGCATGGTCCAGGCTTGCTAATAGCACAGTTTGTCTTCCCAGTGACAACTCCTCTGCCTCTGAGTCGAGGACCTGGACTGAAATCTTAATCTTGCTGCAAAGCTCTCATTGACGTGTATGGACTTTGCTTCAGCTCCGTTTGATGGAGCGCAGTGGAAGCTTTAAAAGGACTCAGGCCAAAGTCTCTTCACCAAGGGTGTTGTGCCTGTTTGTCACCAGATAACCCCATGTCTTTTTAATAGAGGTAAAGCTTCGTGGGCAGGCTCTGCCCTTGTTTAATGCCATGGCATTGTTCCCATTGGCTTCAAAAGGAGGAGGCACTTAGACTGGGACTCTCAAAGGCCCTTAGGACCCTAAGTCCCATTCATTTCCTGATTTCAGTGGGACTTAGAGTTCTAAATCCCTTTGTGAATCTAAGCCATAATGCTCTGCTGTCTAGGCACAAGTATTAACAAGAGTTCTCTTTTTATCCTCTTAGCATGGTAAGCCTGGAAAGTGGAGCTCTGTGTTATCTTCCCTGTGCTCCTGAAATAGGCCGAGAATATTTGTTGCTGTTTAAATATGGAAGTTATCTGCTTACTTGAGTCTGGATTATCATCTCCTCCAGAACTATAAAAACAAACAAGTCTGGATGACCAAGCTCCTTTCTGAGCTGAAACTCTGCAGGATGGGTGTTGGGGTGGAGAATGGATAACCTGAGTGAAGGGGGAGGAGTACATCATTGCTTTAACCCCTTTCTGTCCTTCTCCAAGCCAGCTTGGTTCCTTGGGGGTCTGCATGAGAATCATCTGTTTCCATGCTGGTAACCGTGTTTTGGAAGAACCCTGTGCCATAGTATCCACAAGCACCTGATGCACAGAACCTGTGGGGAAGCTAGGTACTCACTAGTGGGGCCATGAGAAGCAAACCCTCAGTAAGAAACCTTCATAAGAGCCTCTTACTGCCATTCTTTCAATGCCGAATGAGGTTTTTTGCATCTGCTTGCTCATTTCCAAATCTATTGATAATGGGCCCAGTGCTCAGCTGATGCAAATTAGCTTAGTGCCACTGAAATCAGGTCACTGGCTGTGTTGCTTTAACTTGTCTGAGGAGCTGATATAGGCTCTCTGGTTCTTCTGGTGTTAAACAGTTTTCCTTCTGTTGCCATCTTCTTCCATTCAAGAGCAATGTGAGTCTAGAAATGATTTTGAGTAAAAGAAAAAGCTGTACGATGTGTTATGTCAAAAGTAAATAATGTATAGGGTTACAGAGAATCTAATGATTAGTTGTTGGCATATATTCGTGATAGATTAGGAATCCTTATCCCATTAATGGGTCAACTCTTAGCCTCTGTGATAAATAGCTTGGATTGACAGAGAAGGAAAATGATGAGGTATATTCTCTTTGCTATGATGATCCTAGGAAACAAGGAAAAATCCTTTCACCAAAGTATATAAAACACCCAGTTGATCTACAGTTAGTGCAGGGAACTGCTACAGAGATGCCACTCAAATCCTGCCATTTACAGTAAAGCATGTTTGCAGCAGGTAAGGCTTTAACTTAACTGGTTTTGGGAGGATTTTTAAATCCCTGAAATATAAGGACTACCCATCTTCCACTGTTCCAGAGAGGAATGGGATATTAATAGTTGTGCAAGTTAATGGGAATAGAGAACATAGCATGCTGTTGCATTTAGGGGCCAGGGGTAACAACGGTGCTGCGCTCGATTCTGCTCCTTCCCTAGTGAGCCATCCTGCTGAGCCCAGAATGAGCTTCTCCAGGGAGCACTGCAATGCTGAGTTTCTTTCTCCTGCTGTGGATCACTGTGGTTTTAGTGGCTTGTGCCACAGTTTTCTCTGCAAGTGGGGCCATTCTTGCTTTTAGGTAATTTTGCTACAAATGAGTGAGTCCCAAGTGCGGCATGGAGTTTTGTAAGTGGAGAGGTCTTGATTAGTGAGATTGTCAGAAGATTTTGCATCCCTCAAGGGTCGTGTATTCCTCCACACTTGGTATCTGTTTCACTACCTCTCGTATCATTTGGGTCTGAAGATCCTGAGAGAGGCTCAGAGCACAGCTCTGAAGCTGTTTTTCACAGGGCTTTCAGAGCAATTAGCTTGCAGAATTCCTAACTTGTGGTGATGCCTTGAAGTGGCTACCTGAAAACAGAGGCTAGACAAGATTAAGAGAATAAAAGTAGGTAGCAGAGAGTGGCATTCCAGGAGGATGCACGAAGTACCGAAGCACAGCGTTTAGCACTGCTGGCCCAGACATCAGAGTGGGGAGGGCTGGCCTTGCAGTGAACTCCAGACTGCAATTCAGGTGACCTGTGCTCGCACGCCATTGATTTTTCATCTGACCTTGCACGAGGTGCATAACCTCCTCCTGCCCTGGTTGGCCATCTGCACCGCAGGGACAGCGCCACTGCCTCTTTCATGGTCTTTGTCCTCACTTATTGAATATATATTGTTCGGGGCAGAAGGGGTTTTACTTTACGTGTGTGCAGTACTTAGCGGGCTGGAGCTTAGGACTCCACTGGGATTTTTGGGTACTATGGTAGTAGTAAAATAATGAATGATACCTCGTGTGCTGCTTTCCTCCCACTTAATCACTATTGCCATCCTGACCCTTTCCTGCCTATAAAGTTCCTATATTGGCTTTGAAATGGTCTCCCATGACTGTCAGTCTCTGCAACGATTCATGGGTGATGTGTAACTTATGCCACTAATGCGTATTTTGCATTTTTACTTCATTGCTAGTTGCAGGTACCTTGACTTGGGAACAATCCCAGTCTGTAAACTCATTATTTGCTGAAGCTGTGTTAAAATTTTAATGGAGTAGCAAAAAACCTAACCTGGCATGTCCTTGAGAAGTTCGAGGTGTTATTCCACCATCAAGAGCCATTGTTGAAGCTTCCACCAACTTTGTTGCATCCTGGCTTGAACAGATATACTGGAACAAAATGTCAAAATGTTTGCTTGAAAGTCTGCAATTAGGCTTGCTGGGGAATGGTTATAGAACATATTAGACAGAGTGGCTCTTAAATAATCTTTCTAAAAGCAAATTCATCTGGTTCTCAGAATTGCTTTCTCTAAAATTGCCAGTTGCTATGACCAACAGGGCTCCAGTGACTTTCTGGAATGTATCCTTGTAGAAGTGATTGGAGATTAAACAGAGTTTCATCATCTGGTGAAGTAGCTAAAATATACATTTGCTATGTGGAAAGTTGGCAATAAAAGAGATGTACATGTTTCCGGTGGCCGGAGGTGCTGCTGTGCATTGTGAAGGCAGCACGGTGCCCTTTCCTGACACTTTGGCAACTTCCTCAGCTCTTCTCTTCATGTCTTTGGTGATGAGGCAAGAGCAGGGCATGGCTGGGTATTGCTTGGGGCATCAGGGACCTTTCACTAAGGACAGGGGGAGGAGTCATGGTCCCTTTCAAGAGAAAGCCAAAAATTGTATCCTTTTTTGGTTTCCCTGGGTGGTAGCTTATCTGATAAGGAGGGACTCAGAGCTATCTATTTAATCCCAGGGTCTAAAGGATGAAGCTTTTCTTTTCTGAATTAGCATACAAGAAAAAAGAAAAAAAATAAGATGCCTTCTGCATGTCATGTTTGACTTTCACTGGCAGCTTCTGCTTCTCCAACTGTTGGTTGCTAAAACGTGTGTTTGTTGTGGGTGGAAAGCAGGGTAGTAAACACATGATCCTCTCCAAACATCAAGAAAATTTGGTGTCTCCCCCCACTCCCTATTTTGAATCACAAATTTTTCTTTAACCCCTTGGAAATAATTTGAAAATCCATGTTGTATGCCTGTGAAGGATAAGTGTAACCATAAGATCCTGTGAGCTTAAGCTTAAAATCTTCATGTTTCATACTCTGAATGGTACTTTACCACATACCTTCCTTAATTTTTTTTTTAAGTAGATATTCCTTTTCCACCTTCTCCTGGAATTAACAATGTCTTTGTCATTAATGATCAAGGTAATTCCAATAAGAAAAAAATCACATGAATTTTTAAAATGGTTCAGATTCATGCTTGCTTTCTTCTTCTTTTCACTCTGCCCCATGGAAACGATTATAAATGTATGAGAAAATGTATGGTTATGCAGGTCAAATTATCCTTCAACAATGATTTTAATGTTTTGAATCTTACTCTAATACCCATGTATCAGAATTTTGGAGGCTCAGATTTACTGATCCTAATGTCACTTCATTTTCTGGCTACAGGGAGCGACTGTAGCCTCCAAAGGACAGGAGCAGAGAGGGTTTTTTAAGCACAGGACAAACCAGCCAGGATGCTGTGTGCATATTCAGTGTGCAGAGTGCGTGCCGTGACAGGCAAAGGCACTGGATGTAGCTCCACACCAAAAAGCAGCATTCTTGGTGCATCCTTGCTGATACTCCCCACCTTGGCTGTCCTGTTACTCCTGGAGCGTGAAGAACCCACATGTGGCCACACGTTGTGTTCCGTGCTGTGCCAGCCTCAGCAACGCTGCTGCTCCCTCCTATTCCCGAGTGCCGGCTGAAGCACTTCCTTGTGGCACCAGCTGCGTCGAGGAGGCTTCTAGCAAGGTGCTGATCATTTCATGGTGTCCCTTCTTGGGCAAGGACATGAGATAGCCAGACGCCTTCCAGATCTGTCAAAAATCCTGTACGAAAAAAGGTAGCAAACCCTTGGTGGAAAGTTGTCTGCTGTAGCAGATGAGCATTGTTGCGCTGATCTCAATTCTTACTGTAACTTCTTTTTATCAAGATCTGAATACAAAAACCAACGTAGATGGTTATAAGATGTTACTTTGCAGTTTATTTCTCCTAACCTACTAGAGTGTATCCTTGCCCAAGGCAATGCAACATGCTGTCAGATTGTCAGAGTGGAGTTGTACCAGACATGAAAAAGAAGGGAAAAACTCCTTTCATTTTGTTCTGGCCTTAAACGCAGCAAGATGGCAAAGAAATCCAGTGTAAACCTTTAGGCAGTCTATGCCTTTATTGCAGCCCTTGAAAATAATCCAGTAAACAAGCAAAGAAGCATAATTTGGAGTGAATGGTGAAATGCTGTATTTCTCTTTAGTCAGCTCTCTTCAGTCTTCAAAGATAGGTTAAGTGTCTGGCAGAAGGAGGATTTGTGTGTAGTCAAAGGGCTGTGCTTTATCCTAAAAATGACCTGATTGCCTAATTATTATTTTTTCCCCAGCCAGCTGTAGTTGTAAATACCACCTAAATATGGACTTGGAAGGGTTGGTATCTGTTTTTACGTTGCTCACTTTGTGTTTCCCCTCTGTGCTTCAAAGATTTGCTGTTTGTGGCTTTGTGTTTTCCCTCTGCAAGCAAAGAAAAACCCCCAAACCAAATCATTTTGTCAGGAGTATGAAGATCTCAGGGTCAAATTGCAGCTTGGCAGTAGAATATCTAAAATATTTTCTGATTTAATTTTGTAGAATGGTACCTGTCAGGTCAACAATGCATCCTTTTAAGAAAGGAGTATGTTTTGTAGTCCTAAGATCATTGCATGTGAGTTGTTCCGTATATACATGCATATATATATGGGTGTGTAGATATATATTCACTAGAAAATTTAAGTAAATCGGGTAAGTAATCGTATCTCCTCTCCTCTGAAACCATTCCCTCTCAGCAAAGTTAACCTGCTCAGTAGCAGAGGGTAAATCCTTTCTGAAACACTTCCTGAAAGCTAAGTGCTCGAGAACTTGAAGAAAGGCTGAAATCAGTGGGCTTTGGGCACCTCAACCCTGTCCCTTAGTAATTCCACATTGCCATGTAATTCAAATCCTGAACTCTGTCCCACTGGTGTAAGAAGGGACAGTGGATATATAGTGAGCCCCTTCACAATGTTTTGTATTCCCTTGGCTGTTGGCCTCATATTTTATTACCTGCAAAGTATTGAAATGCTGAAGACACAGTTTTTAACATAATTTTGACTCCTTTGTGCTGCTTTTTTCAGATGTATCGCTGTGCTCCAGAAGCAGCGATGAGTTTATTTTCTCCTGAGTATTGCAAAATATCTGTCTATCTATCTGTGTATTTACTGGGGTGACTCTGCAGATGGGGAAGTCAGGGTTGGAGAACTCTGCCTAGTGGCTTCAGGTTTGGGGTCAGACTTGCCCACATAGAGAGTGTGTATTGTGCTCTGTTTATTTGAAGCATGAGCTCGCCTGACTTCAATTGCGGTTTTATGTGCACTAAACTTTTGCAGTGGAAATCCTCGGTTCCCACTTCAGATTTCCTTTATCTGTCTGGAAGTTCAACTCTTACTTCAGCTTCTCAGATTTACTCCTGTTGGATGGGGGTACCCATATGAGGAAAGGATGCTGCTGGTGACTGGGAAGGCATGAACGCTTTAAACACCTTCTGCCTCAAGACAACTCAGGTCTTCACAGAAAGCTCTTGAAAATGTGTGCATTGAGGAGAAAGGAGCAATGCAGAGGGCCTTTCAGGAGGAAGGAGAAAAGGCATCTGGCAGCATGAGAAATAGCCAGGATTGTTCTTATGGGACCATCCAGTTTGGGAAAGCCAGAGTCATGAATCAATTCACTTTGCCAGGGCCTGCAGCAGAGAAATTGGTAGGTTTCCACTTAAGTGGTCCTGTGCTGGGCCAGGAGTTGATCCTTGTGGGTCCCTTCCTACTCAGGATATTCCATGATGCTGTGATTCTTTGCAGTGCTGCTGAGTGCCCAGTGCCTCCTAGCACTTGCCTGCTCTCATCTCGCTGGGTGCTGCCAGCTCTGCCTCCTGGGCTCTGAGTGCCTCTCAGCCCTGCCATATTCTGCTGAATATGCTTTTTCCTTCACAGCTGCGTTCATTTTCCTGCAGTGGAGTCCCTTGTGAGGCTCCCTGCCTCAGGAATTCGTTTGTCAGCCTGCAGCATTCAAAAATAGCATCCAACCTTCTGCAGGGACTCCCTGGCTGGAGTAAACAGAGCAGCCCTGTGCTATGACTCCACACACTTCAGTGGCCAAGCATCTCCTCTGGGCGCTTTGCTCTTATTTACCTGTAAAAAAAAAGTACCTGGCACTTGGGGTTCTTGATGTCTCCAAAGCCTTAAGTTGCTTTTGGCTGACTTCCATCCACAGCAGAGGAAGGAAGGGAAGCCTGGCTGAGCAGTGCCTGCTGACCTTGCCATGGTGACTCTCTCGGGGAAGGAAAGCATCTTTGGTTCCAGATGCAAACTGGCTTGACACAGCTTGCTGGGGCTCTGTTGCTGCCTCCCAGTTGAGTTGAGAAGTTATGTGAGTCCAGTTTTCCCACAGAGGAGTGCAGTGCTGCTGCCTCCCTGTGCCAGTTCTTCCTCCCTGGGAAATGAAATGGCTAAAAGGTGTAAAAAGTTTATGTGGACTCTGGAAGCAAGCCTGTGTTTTGGAGTCCCATTGCTTTCTCTCTTTTATGCCTTACTGGTATTTATGGAGATTTTTTCGTTGTGCAGGAATTGGAAAGTCCGCTCAGTCCTCCCTCTTAAATATGTGTTCCCAGTGTTGTCTCATTTCCAGGCTAATGTAGCTATCAAAGCTTCCCCCTTGGGCTCACCATGCAGTGTAGCATATTTTTGGCCTTAAGCAAGGGAAACAGATGATAAGCTGAAGCTAGTTATCCTTGTGTTGAAAGTGCCAGAGTGGGGCCAGCAGTCCCTGCTGCTGCGGGTATGGACCTGCTATGGACACCTCACCTTCCATTATTCCGTGCCCTGTGCCAGCTGCTTCTTTTCAAGGCACTGCAACATCCTAGGAAGTTACTCTGCCGGGGAAATGATCAATGCAGTCTTAGTCCTGCCTCCACATGTCCTTGTGAAGCAAAGTGTTAATTGTCCATTTCTTGTAGAGATGCGAGATGGCATTTTTCTCCCCACTCCTTGTGTGTACACAGTTTCTGGGTTTTCTTTACTTTTGGTAGCAGGAAAAGTGCTGACTGATAGGTACAGACTTGGCTTTCATGTGAGGACCTCTGCTCTTGACTTCAGAGGGTCCTGAGCAACATTGCTAGGTGAGAATGCATAGGTACGGTGCAGGTCAGGAGAAGAAATAGGAGAAAAAGGAGCATTGCTGTGTAATACCTGCAAATCAATTCTGTTTTTGCTTTTGAGGGGTCAGCCAAATTGCTTGCCTTCAGCTTCTGTTCTGTAGAAAATACGAAAATGAAACCACTGTGTTAGCCAGAAGGACCGCAGCAGTGGGAGGAGCACCAGGCACACCCAGCAGCGTTGTCCCTTGAACCTCACAATCGCCTCTTGATATTTGGAGTTCCTGGAAAGCTGTCTGTGCTGCTACTCTTTGCCTAGGGTTGATACTTGCAGGAAGCATGCAAAATCCTACCATGAGAACTGTAATGAGCACAGGGCATTACTCTGAAGGTTTCCTGCCTGCTGTCAAAGATGCCAGACCTCTTGGTTGCCCTCAAAGACCTGGAAGCCTTGAAGCACTTTCAGACTTTCCTGCTGTTGAAGTATTCTGTGTAACAGATATCCTAAAGACAACTTCGGAGCAGTAAGGCTCTGATTGCAGTACAAGACTATCAAATGGTTTCCCTAACCTTTTGATTAATTTTGCCCTTTTTCTGGAAACAGGGGCCCTGTGCCTCACCTGCCGTCCATCCATTCAGTAGTTCAAGTCCCATGGGAAATACCAGCAGCATTAGTGCTTTCAGAAAAGCAGGAGTGTCCTTTGGCTTGTCAGAGTTCAAGGGAATAAGAGAGCTGTCTCTTCTATGGTAACAAGTGGCTGATTTTATGATCCAACCTCCTATCTTAACCCTCTGGATTGGGAACCCACTTGGACATAGGTTTATATCCTACATATATAAGAAAGACAAATATTTGGTAGATGTCAGAGGCTGTGTTTCCCATGTTGCAGTGATACTAAATTCTCTACCTTTCGTTTTAATGTAGCCTCTGTTTTACTCATTCCTGATGATGTGAGATGTACCAGCTCCTTTCTGGGCCATATCCCTTGCTGTATTCCTCTTGGTGTAGTCAGCAATGTACAAGACAATTACGATTATTTACTCTCCAAAGTGCTGCGATTGAAAGAGAAAGCTGACTTGTAAGCATCTTTGAGGATAAGTGTAAGTCCTCTGTTATTTGGGGGAAAAAAGAGGAGCTGCATTTTAGCAGCTCCAGAAGGTCTTATCTGTAAAACATTTATTTATTTGCCTTTTTTTTATCCCCCCCTTTTCTTTGCTATTTAGATGGATGGAATAGTCTTTTATGAGCTGTGTTAACTAAATCTTAGCTGAGATGTGACTCTAAGGTAGGAACTGCTGTGAAACAGAGATGAACTGCAGCGGGATTTTATTGCATAATGTCTGGAGCTGCTGCTGATCTGAAACACTTGCAGCTTGCCAGTGCCCGGGTGGTGGGTGGCTGTTGGCTCGCCAGGGTGCAGGACTCAAATCAGGCTGAAGGATGGAGATACTCAGGAATTAGAGGGCTGCAGACCTGCTGAGAAGGACCACAAATCATGCATTAACTTGCATTTGCACAGTGCTCTGAAGATGATAAATGTTGCCTAATGTTCACTTGAGCTTCAGCATGAGTTAAATCCAATAGAAATATGGTTTGGGTTTTATTTTCAAAACATTGCAGTTGGACAAGGAGTTTTTGTAGTGGTTTTCTGGTTTTGTTCATTTAAATATTTATGAAAAGTATGTGGAAAAGATTTCATTAAGAAAGAAATCTTGCAGTATTCAACTGAGATGTCTTCATATGTAGTTCTGTGGTGTAACTGCAGCACCAAATCCTGCAGATTGCTTTTGTGGCTACAGTAAAACGTGTATGATGACACTGAGAAGGGCAATCAGATTTAGATGTAGCTCTCCCCTGACCCTTCAGATTTTGCAGCAGGAGTTACCACCACATTCCCTCTTTGTGGAGCAGGGCTCAGACTGACCAGCAATGACTGCACTCACTGTGGTTGGAGCAGTGAGCTGAAATCCTCTGGCTGGTGTTACACAGAAATCCAGAGCAGCTGAGCCATCAGTCCTTTCCAGCCTGGAAATGGGAGAAGCTGGGCCAGGATTCAGGGGAACGCTGCCCAAACCTAGGCTTTAAAACACAGCCTTGCAGACTGTAGATGTGCTAAAACCCCAGTGGCTCTTGTGGATGTTGAAAGCTGTCTTGGGAATCTCGGCCGCTTTATCCAGGTGACTGAAGGCTTTAGGACCGATTTGGGGAACCTCAGCCTGTGTTTTTTGCAGGATTTGTCTTTTAGCAGCCCTGACTTGTGTTTGCAGCCACAAGGATGATCAAGGCCTGACATGCAAGGACCTATAAAGTCTTAGCAAATGATAAAAATATGTAAGGAAATTTGTTGGGTTTTTTTCCCCACTCTCAGTAAGCCTTGCTGGATAAGACAGTCCCTCTCAGTTTAATGTCTTTGTGCTCTTCATCCTCCTACTGTGCTTTGCAGAATCTGAGCCTTTAACATTTTTCACCTTGTTGGATTCACTGTGTCTATTAGTACAGTGAATGAGTCATCCGGCGTATTTAAGTGCAAACCTTGGGAGAAGATAGCTCTAAAATTGCCTTTTCTACTGGAAGCTGATAAGCTCATTACATATGCAAAAAAGGATACGTTATATCAGGCAAAGCCAATATATGACTTGGTAGGGAACACCAGTCAGAAATACAAAATATATGTAACGATGAATTTAAACACTGTACTAAATCACAGCTGTGCTGTTTTATTGGACATTCCTTCCTCAACTATGAAAGCTTTAGCTATCTTATAAATCTGTCTCTTAATAGTTAGCAGTTACAGTTCTTTCTAATTTATTTATCGGATCCTGCTCAGCAAAAATGCACCTTCCTGTCAGCTTCCTTTATATACTGCCTTTTGTTAAATGCTGCAAGGCCAAATTTTTTGCTATGCTCTCTCTGCTGGTGCCATGTGAATGACTGAAGTACAGTCTAGACGTTGTGAAGATAGGTGTTACAAAGAAGTCCTTGTGCAGCTGGCACTGAGCAAGGGCTTGAGATGTGCTTCTGCAAGCAGCTTCTCACATTTATCCTCTGGGACCACCCACTGCTTTGGGTTTGCTTAGCTCTGTGGGCACTGGGACCTCTTGTAGCAGTTCAAAGTGGGCATAATAAGTGTACATCAGCCATCAGGGGTTGCTGGGATCCCAGTTTAGACCAGTTGCTATCATTTTTATCACCTTAATAGGATGCTTAGTGGAGCCACTTGTTCCAGATGTGGGAATACGTGTGAATGTCTCTGGTAAGTGTTCAAGGAGATCCCAGCCAGCTAATAAATTGCAATTTGATGATGTTGAACATGACTTGTGATGCTGGTCAGGTATGTGTACAGACTGCCTTTCAGGGTGGTTCTCACCTCAGCTGTCATGGTTCCCCCCAGCCATCTGGTGTGAAGCAGCCATTGACATCTGGGAGCCACTGTGGGTTTGTCCATCCTTTTTTCCTTTTAGGTGATTAGTGTCTCACCAGCACTTCCAGTCAATCAAGAAAGTGGTATTCAAACCTAACTCTACCAAATGTTTTTTAGTTTTTTTGTCCAGGGTTTTTACTGCTAAATCTAAGACTGGATGAAAACATACTGCCTGTCAATATTCTGCTACGTGACTAGCTCTTTTTTGTTGCTCTTCATACTGTTTAAACAATTATAGTCTCCCTTTGTCATTCACTTGATGTTTTTTCAAGCAATATCCTTGCTCTGGTAAAATGTTTTGGATACCGTGTCTCTGTTCATACTTCTCCGTATCAATGAAGAAGCACCAGCAGGAATGGGGTTCTCTGTGAGGTTCAGCAGAGAGCAGATTCAGAAGACACATTTCTCTGTGGAGTTCAGCTGCTGAGGCATTTTGGCCAAATGACCTCTGTAATGGTTTATGCAAAAGGAAGGGGAATTTAAAGCATTTTTTTGTTCTAATTACTAGAGGTCTGCCTTCTTCATTTCAGGTCGAACCATTAGTAAGATCTCCTCTTCCATGTTAAGGAAATCCTGAGCAGTGCTCATCATATTAAGAGTTGATTATTCCTTTCATATATCTAAACACAAGCCAACTGTGAATGAAACTGTGGTATCCACTGAGACCTCCATGTGCAGAACTTCTTAAAGGATCACCTGAGAAAAGTGCACTTTTTCTTAATGCCTTTATTAATTTTTTTTTAATTCAGAAAGGATTAATAATTTATGTGGCTTGTGGAAAACATATCAGCCGAAAACATATCAGCCAAAAACATGCCTAGAAGATAGTCAAGTTTTAGCTGTTGGCTTCAACTGAGTGCAGTTTTCTAGAAGTAGAAAGTATCTATAATGTGGGCTTGGAATGGATTAAAAAAAAAAGGTCACCCAAAGTTGGTTGGTGCTTTTCTTATCAAGTATCATCACACAACAGTTTTGATTTACTCAAAACCAGTGTCTCTGCCGGTTCCTGCAATAGGTTTTTCTCACAGCCATCCCATTCAGTATGTCTCTGTGATTTAAATAAGTAATTTAGCTCCTTAAAAAAAGCATATGATTACCTGGAGTACTTTCCTGCATTTTTAATTTGCTTTTACTCTTGTCAGACTACTGATGACATTGCAAAATGAAATGAATATTTGATTGCAGAGTTTATAGCAAATGCAGGTCTAATTGCTTAAGCCAGTCATGTTTATATATCTGATGCCATCAAACTTCTTTTGGAAAAAATACAGCAAGACCCCAGTCTGGCAAGGGCCCTTAACCACATCCTTAATTTTCATCCACACTAATTTTATGGGGGCTGCTAGGACTTCTCAGTTATTTGAAGCTGAGAAGGGGGCTGGCTCGTTTTTCTCGTGCAGGAGTAATGCTGAGGTATGCACCCTGTATTAGGGATGTAATGAGCTGGTGGGTCCTGGTATCTCAGAGCATATCTAGAATTAAACACATGCTTAAACTATGCAGTTGGTTGTTTTTTTACTTATGCAGTTTTTTTACTTTATGCAGTTGGTTGTTTTTTTGTGTATTTACTAAGCAGTAAAATGCACCCATCAGCTGAATGAGAAGTACCACTCTGAGCATCCATCTTGTCTGGGATTCAAGGAGAGGCCAAGAAAGCAGCAGTTTTGCTGTTTGGTCAGGTGTGGCAAATGCAAGTGGCGGCTTGGCAGCAGTAGGACTCTTCTGTCACGGATATTTAAGCAAGTTATTAAAAAACTTATTCTTGTCCTTTCTGTAAAAAAATGTGGTGGGTAGTTGAGAGATGTGTTGTTTATGCTGGCTAGCTGCAAACAAAACTTTATCATTTACTTTTTAAAGAAAAATTAGGATGGAACCAAGCAAGGAAATTTAGAAAGTAAAAAAAAAATAAATTAAGCTGTTGAAAAGCAGTGAACTTCTCAAACACACAGAGAAAACGTGTGTTAGTGAGAGCTGGTTCTGTGCTACCTCTGGAAAGCTAACATCTACAACAATTAAAATACATTCATCTGCTCCAAAGGGAAACCCATATTGGTTTGATTATTAGTTACCCCTTCTGTATCACAACGCATAACTTGAGGCATTTGTTCTGAGTTCCAGAAGTTTTTTGTGGAAATGGAGGATTACCCAAATTGCTTGCCTGGAGTTGAGCAGGTAGCAGCACAGCACCTGGTTTAATTGACAGCGCTGTATGGCAGGGTGCTGCTTCACCTGCATGACATGGGGTGACATATGTGAAAGCCAGGCTTGGGTGTCTAAACCTTCATTAAAACTGTTGCAGGGTGATGCAGGAGGGTAACTCCTGAGGATTTTAATGGGATTGCAGGTGTGTGGCAGATATTGTTGGGGGCACATCATTACAGGTGCGAGCACCCCATGCTAGAAGAGTTTCCTGTACACCTAGAGCAGCTCTTGTTCCTCTTTGGCTTGGGATGTATCTGACACTTGATCCTGGAGCTGCCAGGAGTCAGGGTCTGTCTGCTTGTAACCTGTTCCACTTTCTGGTGCAAAGAAGAAAATACTTCTAATGTGAAATCCATTTTAAAACACACATAAAAAAAAGCAAAAAAGCCCCTACAGCTGTATGAAAGCTGTTCGGAAGTATGGCATATTAGAAATAGTCCCAGCTGAAATGGATTAGCAGGCAGAGTTCAAGTGAGGGGGTCAAATTTGTAAACTGAATGCAATTTATCTTGTGGCACTGCAGTTTATCACATGGTTGCAGGAATAAAGGAATGCCACACACATGCACATATTCACACCCAGTAATTTAGAATAACTGGAAAAGGTCTTAAAAGACATTAAAAGACTTCTGATGACATCAGTGCTATCTGAGCTAATAAAACAAAGATGGTTGAAGGCAGCTCCAAAGCAACTGTAGCCAGAGATGTCTTTATATGCCAGTCTTTATAAATATTTCATGTCCCAGGAAAAAGGTGATTGAATCCTAATATTGCCTACTAAATGTTTGAGGAGACACTGGTTAAGATTTTTCCTCTCATGGATTTCTTCATGCTACGTTTCATTTATTTATTTTACATTTACAGAGATTCTTTAATGTCCAGATTAGCTGCATTTACAGATCTTTAAAACTTGTGGGATGGTTTGCCGTGTAGAAAATCAAAAGAGAACTTTTTCAGAGCGTGACTGTGTAGTTTCCTTGGAGCCTCTCCTTTTGGGAAAGTTTTATTTTCTGCTTTAGAAGGAGCAGGAGCCTTTTTTTCCTTCATTTTAAAAATCTTTATACTAGCTGGAAGGTTTCTAATTGAGTTTGTGTACTAGATTGTTGGACAGTTGATTCCGTGAAGGTGTCTGCATAGGGACCCTCTGCTTTTCTTGTGGCTTCAGATCCTGGTGATGCAGAATTTCCAAGGCCCATGCTTTGTCAGTGCTGCCATGTTGGTGATCTTCACTGTGTTGGGATTGCATTTTCCCTGACAGGATGCAAAGCTCATAGAATGAGCTTGTAGAAAGATGCTCTTGAAAATCTGATCTTCTTGGGACTTTTAGATTGGACTGTGTTGTCTAGAGACAATGCAGCCTGGTAATAACCTTTAGTCTTGGTTATGAGTATCATCTAAGCTTGTGCCTGTGTGTTCATCGTGCTCTGATGTGGGAAGGTGTTCTTCTGTCCTTCAAAAGATGTTTACAAGTGTCACTAAAACAGAAAAGGTGATGGGCCTCCTTTCGGAGGAGGACTGTGACTGCTAAGCCACTTGGAATTAAAAGGTCAGGGTAATTCTGCACTTCAGTCACATTTGGTGTTAGGTTTAATGATAAGGACATTTTTTCGAAGACACGTTAGGTGGTGTAAACTCCAGGGAAAGATATTAGTGTCACGTTAATAATAATTATTTAGAAGTGTGACAAACTCATCTTGAGCAGCCTCTATTAGACACAATTTCAGAATGAAACTTAAAGTAGAAGGTAATTTCTAGATGCAATTAAAAACTTGTCAGAGTAGAGAAGCAGCCACTTTCTGTCTCATTTTGATGGTAAGCACTGTAATGAAGTGGCTCAGCCTGGCATTTTCTTGCCTGCAGCTTGATCATGGACAATTCTAGTACAGTATCTGATGAAGCTGCATTTCTAATGCATTAAGCTCTAAATGTTCTCAGAGGCAAAATACTCCAAACTTGTTTTCTATGATAATTTTCTTTTAAGGATGTTTTTTTAAACAAGTCCCTGAAGTATCAGTACCCCTTATTCCAATTACAATCATTTCAAGATGTGATCCTTGCAGAAAACTATGGAGTTGGAATGTTTGCAGCTTCTCCTTATCCCCGCATGCCAGTTGCCAGAGGGATAGTAACTGGAGCATGCAGCCCTCCTTCCAGCGTGCCTTTCCAGGCTGCATATTTCTGAGCTCCTACTTTGCTTTTTGCCTGCTTATCTTTTATATTATTAAGGAATTTGATATGTGCAAAAAAAACTTCAACCACAGCCTTGGGGCTTCTTTGGTTTTAGACAAACCCATCAGATTTTGCTGTTTATGCATGCCTGTTCACCACCTCCAGTTACTCCAATCTACTTCTAGCCCAGACAGCCCTTGTAATTAGGCTACGGATGGACTTTTAAATTGTGACCATCTAGCTCCAAGGATGAATTTCTTTGTTCCCTAGTTTGGTTTTGCCACCTGCATTTCTTAGAGTCTGATTTCAAGGTAACAAACTTTGGTGAATGGCATTAATGCAAGACCATGATGGGCCTAAAATAGCCATGGTATGCTAGTGTCCATGTTTTTAATCTTGACATTTCCCACAAGCAGGACATTTGATAGCCAATCTATGAGTGTTTTGTCTTGATTTCTTGCAAGGCTGGCCTTTCCAAAGGAGCTGGTGGTGACTAAGCAGAGAGAGCTCATTTTTAATTGGAATTATTGAACTTGATGTCCCTCAAACCCTCAGCACCATTGACCATGCTGAGATCATGTCTTTGTTCACATATAATCTGTGACCCACTGTGAGATCTCTATAGTACTATCCCTTTCTGGTGTATTTCCATGGTTTAGGATGCCTTTGGGCTGCAAACTGTGGCAGATCTTCATGAGTGCCTTCCTAACTGTGGCTGACAGCAATACGAAAATCAATTTAGCATGGAAAAAAAGGAAACCAATATGTCCTAAATTTGGATGCTGGTGTCTGGTGGGATTTTTGATTTGTGAATTTTGTTTCGGTAAAGAGTTCTACGTTTGTGCAGTGCTAGGCATTTTATGGCATATTTAAATGTCTATAACATAATTCGCTTTACCATCAGAAGGCATAAATGTCAGCCTATTGACACATTATAAAGACACAAATGGAATGTAGCCTGGCAGACTGGTGCTGGTTTTGAGGTTTAATAGTACATCTGTATCATTTATCCCAGCGGGAAATAACACAGGATGTTGCCTTGTAATTTTTTACTACTGTATAATAAAATGTAACCACAATAAATGGTGTCTAAGCAAGTAATGCAGCAGATTCTGGATTTTGTCCAGTGTGCCTTTACTACTTAGGTTAGTTTTGCCCCCTACAAGTTTAGGCAAGATGCGATTTTGACTGGATACAAACTGAATGTGGATTTCTTTAATGTGTTACATACATATCTATAGAGACCTTTCTATGCATTCCACCTCTTAATTGGCTGGTGTTAGCAGTGTGCCGGTTCATTCCTCTTTAAATCACTCCCATCCTAAGTTGAACTGTCCTTGGAAGGGTCTGTTCTGCATTTCTGCACTTCAGGAATGTCTTTGCATGTTGATTGCTTTCCCAAATGTCCTCTCTGTGATACGGTGTTACGTGCAAGTAGGCTTTTGATAAAAACTCGAGCGGTGATATTTCACGGAAGTGTTATCGGACTCATGCAAATGGAGATTAGGGATTTGGCATGTTTGTGTTGCTTGAATTTACCTTATGGTACATTCCCTGCTCAATGCTAATGGGGCATCTCGCACACCATTCAGCATCCTGGAAGATGCTGTGTCCTGCCTGGTGCCAGTCCTTTCCTAGCTTCAGTGTCTGGGCTGCTGCACTGCTGCAGACTGGAATTTTTTTTTATTTTTATTAAAGCCATGAGAAGTCTGAGAAAGGAGTCGGCACCTAGCTAGGCACTTCTGCAGGGGCTTGATAATGCAGAAGGGCTCTCTAGTTGCTTTGTAACATCTGTCCCGCAATGTTCCAAGTGAAGAAAAATATGAAAACATTATTCTGTGCATATGAGAGTGCTGCACATTTGTAAAAAGACAATTAACATAGAAATGAGGGAAGCTTTTGATTCATCAAGTAGATTCAACAGACTGTGTCATTTCCTTGATTTTCGTTTTAATTAGGATTAATCAGTTTTATCTCCTAAGGTCTTTGCAGAGAATTTACACGAAACAGAAGACTTTGGTCAGCAGTGTGCCAGTGTAATAGCCCCTACTTGAAGAAATCCAGCTGTGGCATGTATAACCAGGATTAGATTTGGCAAGGCTCCAGGCTCCCCTCTCCTCTCTCATTAAATGCCTTGCTGTTGCAAGGAGCTCTCTGGATCTTCCAATACCAGATCCTGGGTTTCACATAGCTGCCTGGTTGCTTGCTTCAAAAACCACTTGGAACCAGTATATTGCTTGGAAAAAAATGTCTCTGGGATGCCAGCTTGAAATAATGGCTGCTTTCCGCTTCAAAGACAGGCTCAAAAAGTCTCGCTTAACCCCAGCACCCGTTGGTCCTGACAGCTGGGAGCTAGAGCCAGCTGACACAAAATGAAGCTGACCTTTTTCTCCTCAAACTCAATATATTTAACAGAAGCATTCGGGTTTGGATGGAGTTTCAGATACCTTAGAATTGGAGAGTGAGGGAAAGGAGCCAGGTAGTTCTATAGGAAGGAGAGCAGCAAGCCAGTGGCCTCGTAGGGGAAGCAGCAAGGTTTGAGTGTGTGTTCTGCATCCTGCACAGCAGAAGCAGGACTCCCAACACGCCCTAGGTGAGTGTTGCTGTCTTGGTGTTGGACTGTGTTCTCTTTCTTCTTCTTCTTTCTTATTTTTTTACATATTTTTAGAAGGCTCTTATCCCATAAAGAAAAAAAAAAAAAGAATCTTCGAAAATGGTTACAAAACCAAATGAAATCTTTGTGGTTTAGTTATTAGACATATTTCTGAGTGGACAGATTTCATCATGGAAATTAGAATAAATTGCAAACACGATGAGCATTTTATTATGATTGTTTTTCAGTACCTGAAATAGATGTCTTGCTACGAAAACTTCCATATTATGTGTAAGTGAAAATTTAGCTTCCAGTTTTTTTCTTTAGCAGAGAAGACATAATTGTTCCAAATTACGTGAAATGTAAATGTTTTCCTATTAATTGTAGAACAATATTTCAACCATGTGGATCCTACAACAGTAAATATCAAGTGTAGGCTTTGAGCATCTTGTACGCTCAACAGATTTGAAAGCCATTAAGCGTATGAACAAGGAGAAAATGGAGACAGAAGGCAAAAAACGCTGAAGGGAAAATCCTACTGAAAGCTCACAAAGCATTTTCAAGCTTACAGAAATGACCTGCTCCGTTCCTGTTACACAGAAGTGTTAAAATGAGAGCAGGCAACCCCTTTTCCCCAAATCATTCATCTGTTATGTCTGTGATGTATTTAGACTGAATCCTTTCCCAGATGCTGCGGATCTGTCGGTTCCAGGGGAAATTAATGGGATTTTACCATTTGCTTTGAGGAAAAGAGGACTGGACTTTCTCCTGCGGTCTTTGGCAGGAAGGAGCAAGGAGCTTTCCTGTCTGCTCTCTTTAAATATTGCATCTTTTCAAGCTTTTTTTGCCAGATAGCCTAATTTGTGTTACTGCAATATACCATGTTGGAAAATTACAGAGGTTAATGTACAGGGGTATGATACACAACCATAATGGTAGACTCTTAATGTTTTTTAAATGGTAAACCAAAGGCATTTGTAATACGAGTTGTAGCGAATTGCCTGCACTTCTTGCCAGAGATTAGTTTAGCATTGCTTTTAATATTTTATGCAGTGAAGTTGTTTGCAAAGACTAAAAGCTTCACTCGCTTTGCACACTTGTGCTTTGTTCTGTCCCTGTACAAAGCACAAAAGAACCACTCTCTTCTTGATGAATTGTATGTCAAGAAGTTCTATCAAATTACAGTTATACTGCATTGGAAAGATTTTTCTAGTAATCAGTGAAGACTACAGCAGATTTATGGTGTCATAACTGAGCCAGGTAGTTAGAAATATAACCTTTCGTAATATCACAGGTTGCATATTAATGTTTTGAATATCTAAACCACACTTGAATGACGTAGGACATTTTTACTTTAAATGTTACTGTAGAGATTTGACGGTACATAATCCCATTAAAACAGAAGAGTGCAAGATGAAATGATCCATTTGCAATTATAATTATGCATATTGAGATTGACCATTCTTTAAAAAATTGGAAGTGCAAGGTTGAGAAGGGTGCTTGAGCAATCACTCTTTGTTGAGAGCATTGATGGAAGAATAAAAAAATGTGAGGGGGATTGATTTGTCAGTAATCTTCATGAAAAAGTATGGGAAGCATTTCTTTGGAACGTGAAGGGGAGGTAACCCTTTCACTGTCATGGTTAGCTTTGCTTGGAGAGCCACCACAAAAAGACATGATCAAAACCAGAACAGCAAGTAACACTGAACTACTTCACCTGCTCTTGACACTTGGTAAATAAAGAGTATTAGTTGATCAGCTTAGTATTGGAGAGTCAGCATCGCCTCATGAGTGCCCCAGAGGAGGTGGGTTTTGTTCTAGCTCTGCCAGGGGCCTGCTTTTTGACCTTGAGCAATAATTTTTTGTCTCCATGCCTTTCTTTCTGCTATTCCGTGATTGCCTTGTCTTCTTGGAGGATGAGCTCTTCAGGAGAGCGATTTCTTTGCATTGTGTTCTGTGAACAATGAAGTCTGAGCCTCGCCAAAGCCTCTAGGGGCTTCTCTAAAAGAAATTATAATTGTTAGCTTTAATCACTTTCATCAAAAGAGCTTGGTAATGGAAGATGGCAGTGTGGAGGATTTGGAGAAATCTGTAGGGTGCCTGTTAATTAAGTTACCGTGGGTGAAAGTTGCTGATTTGGTTTCGTTGGGCTGATGCAGAGATGCTGATGCCCAGGAGCAAGGCAGTGCTGCTCCATATGGGTTTTCATCCCCAAAAGCACGACGCTGGGTGCTCCCTCCTCTGCTTCTGCAGAGCCGGAAGGGAGGTGCTTGGTACATTTTAACAAACGAGGCTTTTTCAGAAGCCTCCTACTGGTTGCCTAAAACTTCATGTGCTTTTTTGTGGGTCCCTCTGTTGTGAGCATTTGCAACAGAAATTGGATCGCTTGGCTTTTTGCAGTGAAGACAGCTGCTTGAAGGTGAGCCATCCCATCCTGATGGATTCTCCTCCCAGGCTTTGCTGTTGCCAAACAAAAAGTGTTTATCATTGCTCTCCTTATTAGTAGTTTCTGGTTTGGGATGGAGGTGCAGCAGCATGCCAGTTTGCAGGTTAATAACCCTTCTTGTGGCATCTAGGGATGCAGAGCAATGTGCCCTTGTCCTCTTTGGGTGGATGCATTATGTGCATAGCAGAGGATTTAGACATATTTAGCCACATGGACACCAGCAGCCATGTTAGTAAAAGCGGGCTATGTTGAAGTATCTCCATTATTCATGTAGCAGTAAACTTGGCAGATAGCGCTCCAGGGTAATACGGGATGAAGCAAGGGAGAGAGGTGATTTCCCGTCCCCTTAGCATCCTGAGTGAAGCCACTTTCCAAATTGTCCAGGCAGGGTATGACCAGGGGAGAACTGGGGAAGAAGCAGCAAATGCTTTCTGAGAAGCACTGTAAGTTTGAGGGCGAGCAGGTTAGTCAGGTGGCATGGAGAGCAGTAAAAGAGGATCAAAACAAGGTTCCCTTGCGCATAAAAGGCAGGAGTTGCACTGCTGTGAGTATTAGTAGGAGTCAGAAGTAGAGGAATGCCTCTTTCTTTAGTGTGTTTATTCTCTCTTTTAGGGCTAATGCCAAATCCCTGTAGTTCCTGCAGCACACCACTGCCAGTGATCGTCGACTCTCTAACAAGTATTTTGCAAGATCTTTGCTCTTGCAGGAATCCCTGTATAGTTCCCTTCTTATTTTAATAAGAACAAGAATTTCCCAATCTGCATTTGAAATCTGCACAGAAATAGCATATGGCAGGGGCCAACTCAAGGTTACACATTTGGCATTTGGGAAGGGAAGGCAAGAAAAATTTACCAGTCAGTACACTCACATTATGATAAAATAAAGGTGAGCTGGGAGAAGAGCATGTGCTGAATCCTAAAATGATGCCATAAACCACAGTATGTTGTGCTATCTCTAGTCCTTTATTCTCCAAGCAGAAGTAAAATGTGGGGTATCATAAATGAAACAAAGATCTTGTTTTAATTTTATTTTAAAAGCCGTGGCAAGGCAGTGGGGTAACAAACATTAACTTCTTCAAACTAGGCAAACTACAATTTCTCTGCTCTGTACTGCTCCCATCAAATGAGAATTATTCTCCAAAAGCTTCTTGGAACCAGGTAAAGGTTTTGCAATAAAGCACAAGCAGAGTAGTCTAAACAAATGGCATTTTTCCTAGAAATAAAGTATATGGATGCCCTTATGAGGTGTTGCCTGGTCTGCTCTACACCTGTAAAAGTGTATTTTCCTACTGAAACTGTATGTATTTGGTCAAAATCCAAGGCTGAAAATGGGTATAGTCCCTACATCTAGAGACTTTTTCATTTGTACAGTGAGGAATAATAACTGGCCTTACCCTGAGTTTGCCCGTAAATTTCTTAGATGATCCAAAGCCTGTTTATTGCTTACAGAGGCAATTTTGCTGACAGGCAAGCTGGAATAAGTCTCTTTTTCTTCCAGAGCATCCATACTTGCCTATTACAGAGAAATCACTCAAAAAGCAGCATGCATGCTGGACTCTCAAGCCTTGTTTTAAGTTTTAATTTACTTGTCTGACTTCCAAGGTTACTGAATGCAAGCAATTGCTTCTTCAGTACATAAATAAGATGAATTATGCTTTAGGGACCAATGCTTCGGCCTCATTCCTCTCATGCTCTCAGGGGAGGACCTGCCGAGGAGTGCTTAGAGCTGGGGTACAACTTTCTTTTTTTGCCATTGAATGTTAAAGTAAGACCATTCTGGATTAGCTAAGATGTGAAACTGGAACCCCAGGACCATTTTTTTTGGTCTGAAACTTTTTGAAGGTGTAGGGTGCTCCAGGGAGCATGGAATCATGGGAGCAGGGTAAAAGCTGTGCTACAGCCCTGGTTGAGAAAGGCTTGGGGACCCACTGCTGCAACTGGAACAACTGGCCCCAGTTTAGCACTGGATCCTATTTTAATCAGCCTTTAAATTTTTTTCATTTCCATACACTTGTTTCAAATGATATGTTCTCCTGTGTTCTCCTCTACAGGTTGCAGAAAATGAGCTGGGTTTGTAGTTAATGTTGGAAGCAAAATTCAGGCACGAGGACTCATTGCTGTTTCCCTTGCATGGGTTTTTAATTATATTTTCTAATTGTTTCACTGGGATGGGATGAGGTCCTGGGGTCCTGTGCCATCCAGCTTGACTCTGACAAGACTGATTCTCACTGAAGTTTCATCTGTAGCAATCCCAACTGTGAGGAGCAATTTCTCATGTGTAATTAATCCTAATAAAACCAACATTTCCAGGAGGCTGACCTGGATCCATCCATTTCATTGTTTTGTCAATTAATGTTATATTTAGCATCTAACACTGTAATTAGAAGAAAAAGCTGAAGATGTAAAGGGACAGAGAAATTCTAAGTTGTAGCTGCTGAGGAAAAGGAATTACTATCCTTGCAATCATAATTTATTTTAACTTCTTTTCAAACTAGGTGTTTTTTATTCTGGTGCAGCAACCTCTATAAACCTCTGATAAACTGTCTGGTTTAACACTACTTTATCCAGATGACATTGGAGTCTGTTGTGGTGAAGAGATACTCATGTACCTGCATTTGTGTTTGATATCTACTTGAATCTCTTAAGTTTTTTTTTTTTATTATTGGCAGTGATATTGTCCACTGATTTTTCATTTGACCATTGTTAGATACGTGTTAGTACTGTCTTCCCATGCAGAGATGTGCTTCACAGACATTAAAAATTCTTACAGGCTTTTCAAAATCAGATCTGTTGACCAAAATAAGTTGTTCATTGCTGTATCCTCTGGTAAATGTGTAGCAGAAAGTTCATGAGTGCCTAATAAGTCCTCAGAGGCAAATATAAATGTTTTTTAATTGTTTTCTTTTTCTCTTTGTTTCCAGAAATGTTGAATACAGCACTCTGCAAAAAATAGCGTGTGGATTTCTAGCACCTGAAGAACAAGAAAAGGTAATTACTGGACCATACAGTCTAGCCTCATTTGTTTGCTGTGCTAAAATATTTAGACCTGATCACGTTGCATGAGCCTCCAACACCGTCTCTGCATATGGGTTTTGTGTATTTTCAGTTATGCAGGCGCAGTTGTTTCTTGAGAATATTCCTTTATGTAAAGGGAACAGGGGAACAAAAGCAGCAGAGCATGAAAATGCTGAAGCAAATGGTAGGGAAGAGCATACCTTGAATATTTTTGGTGCATGTAGAAGTGAAAAGGGTAAAAGAGGGGAAAAAAAATAAAGGCTTGTATGTGCCAGTGGAAAAAGGGCTGCAGACTTCGCTGTGTTTGCAAGATTGCCTGGTGCAGCCTTGCAGCCTGCTGGGCTCGGTGTTCATCAGTGTTACAGCAGCCTGCTCATGTTTCAGTGACCGAGTAACTCGTGGGGTGGTGCACCTTGCTCCAGAGGTTGTGAGCTCCTCTGCTGCCTGCAAGCCTGCCTCTTGCAATCGAGTTTCTTGATCCTCCTGGGTTGTGACATTTTGTTGGGGCAATGCAGCTAGGCAGGGCTGTGGCTCAGTTGCTGGTGTTAAACAAAACGCTGTTCATCAAACTTTCATGAGACACTTTGCCAGGGGCTGCATCTTGAAAGAGTAGGCTCCAAAAAGCAGTGAGCAAAATTGTGCTGCTCTGTACTGCTGCCATCTCCTGTATTTTCTTCTACCTTCTTTCCAAGGCTGAGAGGTGAGCACCCCTACAGGGCCTCGAGTGGTTTTGCACTCTTTCCTCCCTGGAGGCAAGTGGAAGTTGGGCAAGGCAAACAGGGCCATGTTGAAGAGTGGTGGTCCTGCGTCAGCTGGTACATCCTTTTAGCTGTATGGTGATCCAGAAGAGGGACCAGGAACTCACCTCTGCCATAAAGTCTGTGTCGGGCATGATTATTACTGGGGTTAAGCTGAGGAATCCACATGAGCTGAGCCTTTCATTAAGTTTTTGTAGTAATTAATATAATGACTTCAAAGTAAGAAAAGATGTCGGTAGATACCAGTATGAAGAACAAAATGAATATATCATGTGAAAGTCTGTAAATTTGAGTATAGCAGAGCAAGCCTAGTGAGACTTAAAAACATGGATGTGAAGAGATGGAGACAGCAGATGTTGCTGGGGTCAGGAAACTTTATGAACACGTGACATGTTTTTACGAGACACTTCATTTCATTGCTTGGGTTTGAAAAATGCATGTGAGTGACATCTTGTGTTCACTACATCTGCAGTGCCATACTGGTGATAATTAGCACGTGCATTTTAGAGGCAGTAGCCAAGATGACAAATGCAGACAAATCATAGGGTGGAACAATTCTATTTTCTCCATATATCAGCATTATCATTTTCTGAAAGTCCATCTTTCCACCCTACAAATGGAAGCGTCATCTCGAGAAGCATGTTGAAAAAGACTTCAAGGGCCTAAATTTGCAACTTGTGTGGAACCTTGTGTGTTTTTCTTGTGGTGGTCTCTGCATGCATCAATTTAGTGCAATATTATGACAGGAGAGGAAAAAGAGCAGACAGAAGAAGAAACTCCTGGAGCAAATAAATGCTTGATCAAAGTGCATTAAACTTTTGGAGAACCACATTCTCCTGTATTTGGGGTCACAGTGTTTTGAACTACCTTCCATGTCTTAACAAATTGGATTCATTTTGCTGGGTACTTCCATTTGGTTTTATGGTGTCATTTAAAACTCTATAATGCTTTGTGTCACCATCATCAGCTCACTTCTCTGCTGCGGGACTGTCATGTTTGGGCACTTGACTTGTATGGGAGATGTAGGATAACTTTACTGGGAGTCAGAAAATTCAGTGCTCTGAATATAGGTCTCTTTATCCATGTCAAAAAGAAAGGTCGAAAAATCACTTTTCTTTCAAATAATGAGTTTTCCAAGGGGAATAATGGAAAGGTGGTACAGATTACAGTATGACACGATGTGTTGGCAAAGAGGAAGACTGTGCCATGCTCTTGAGTTTCACTGGTATTTCACTGCTCTTTTATAAGAAGGTGAAATATTAGTCTAAGTTATCTGTGCAATTTAAAATTATCTCTACAAGTTCAGCCATTTGTGTTTATTTATGCTTTTGGTACAGTTGTAAAGAGATTTTTAAAAAAAGCAGTATTTCTTTTTGCAAGTAAGAGATAAAAAACATGCCCACAATCATCATGGCTTTGTGCTTTCTGAGGCCTTGAAACACAACTACCCACACTTCTGCAATGTGGCTCAAACAAGGGAATTACTCCCACTGGGTTTCTTAAAAGCTATAGGTGTTGTTTTAAAGTTTCACATAAGCAATATTGTAAGTAGGTAAGGGTATATATGCAGCAAAAAAATGGCCACTCATGTTGTTATATTTGATCTCCTGTTCTGTGAGGTCAGGTAGTCACACACAATTGTTTTTTTCATCCCGTGAACAGGATCCCACAGAGTCACTTAGCTCTGCCAGCTGTGTGGGCAGGGCAACCATGAGCTCTTTTATTCCTCCAGGCTGCAGCAGTGTCCTTTTATTTGGTGCTGCATGGCACTGGGTTGCAGTGGCCGGGCTAGGGACATATCGGATGTGTTTCATGGCAGTGAAGACACAGTAGCTGCTCTGCGCATGAGCCAGCCCCTAGGAAAGGCTTTGCCCCATCTTACGGAAGCAATGACCTTGATGGGGCAATCCCCATGCACCCCCATGCAATGGGAGCTTTTTGCAGATGGAGTGGATTTCATGCTGTGCTGCTGAGTCCAAAGCTGCAGAAATTGAGACTCTGCTTTTATTTCCTGTGTGGCTAGACCGAAGGAAGAAATCCCAAGGCTCAAGGGCATGAGAAGCGCTCTCTTCTTTTGTTCTTGGTGTCTTTTTTTTTTTTTTTTTTTACTGGCTGGCCATGACATTAAGATTTCTAATTAATTTAGAAACCACAGGCAGTTGAAGAGAGTGAGCAATGTAATAACTGGGCCATGGGGCAGAGTAAAAGCACATCAATTATTCAGGCAGTCGCTGCTGCTTATTCCCTTCCCAAAGCTGGGCTGGCTGTCAGCGTGTGTCAGTGATGCTGCTAATGCCCTTCAGAATTTACATGCATAAATAGTGGCCTTTTAAAATCTGCATGAGCATAACTTTAGTATTTCCAGCAATAGCTTCCAGCAGCATGCTCTGTCTAGTGGGTGCTGGGGGCTCCAACCACTATTTTGGGTGCCTCGTTCAAAACTGGGATCTTGGCAGGTACATCCCCCAGAAGCCTCTGCTGTGGAGAAGTTGCTCCTCAAAGAGGCTGAGGGGCAGCCCGAGGCACGCAAAGAAAGAAACAGTCCTGCTTTAAAATGCAGGTGGTGTCTGAGAGTGTTCTCTCTGGGTGAGTGAAATCCAGCATCCCTTACAATGCATCATCCCCTCCTTCTATTTCTGTGATGTCTCCAGAGCACACTCTATGAAGATGCCTTGGATGCCACTGGGGCTGGACCCAGTGCAGTTGCTGTACAGGGTTGAGGAGCAGGAAGCATCCTTCTCCTCCTCACTGCTCTGGCTATTGCAGGTCCGGCACTTAGAGCAGCTGGAAAGTTTGAAACAGAGGAAGCTTTTCTCACTGACGAGAACTACATTCACAGGACTGGCAGTGATTGTCTTACATGGATGCTCCTGAAAGTCTCGTGTTCAGGATGCCCCAGGGAGCAACACTGATTCCGGCATTGAACCAGCAAGGGGAGTGAAAACTGAGGGACCTGTTGGATTTTTCTGCCATGGACTACAAGTGGATGACAAAGCCTTATTTTTCTGTCTGGTTGGCTTGGTTATCCCTGCTGCTGGAGGCAGCCACATTGCTTTTTAAAAAGTGAACTAATTTGTGAAGGCAATGAAATAAAATGAGCCTTGCTAATCATGTGTTGTGCTGGCGAAATGACCAGCTTGAGTTTGGAAAACTCTGCCTGTAATTAATGGTGAAAGGCTTTTTCTCTCATCTGTGTAGCCATTATGAATCACTTCTCCCCATGGAAACTTTTAAATCTATCTCACTGGGGAGCCTGAGGAGGAACAGGTAAAATGGATTTGCCTTAATAGCTGCAGTTGTAACTTAAACACTTGAAATGATATTAAGCATCTTTCTCCATTAGCATTTCATGTTGATCCTGATGATATACCAGCCGAGGCTAAGACAGGATCAACGTTCATTAGATGGAAGAAACTAAACTCTGTAGACAAATGCTTTGGCTAAATGGGGCCTTCATTGCACTGAGAACAAGAATGCAATTATCTGAAATGTTTGTTTACAAAATCTAATTCCTGGGGAGTATCTTCTCAGATTGCCGCTTACATCTCTTGGGCTGGTTTTGTTGCCAAGGCTTGCAGGTTGACGGATTTTGCAAAGCTTGGTTGTAGTACGTATATGACAGATGTTTCAAACTTTGCATGGTAAAGCTGAACCCAAGTGAAGAGCAGGGGCTAAGCTGCAGGTGTGCCAGAGTTTATTTGTGCATTCCTCACATTTATTTTACAGTTTGCAGTTAAGTGCAATTAATAATAATTATTAGATGTTCCAGATATTAAACAGCGTAGGCTGAAGACAAGCTGGAAATTGTGCAGCGCTGAGTGCTGTTACGGCTGTCCTCCTGCCCCCCACCTGGAGCCTATCCCAGGGGAATCACCAATGGGTTCCAGCTGGGTGAGGATGCATCTCTGCCAGGATAACTGCATGAAAAGCCTTGTCCTGGCTGGTTGACAAACATGGACACCCTCAGAAGGTGATTTCACCCATCTGCGATGCAAATCATGCTCTGGAAATGCTGCTTCTCTTTGGGTTACAGAAACAGCCAGTGGGAAACATAACTGCTGCCATCCAGATATTAGAGTAGATTTTGTCACTGTGTAGGGTTTGTGGAGTGGGAAGGATCAAACACGTTGAGCCTGTGCTGATACCAGCAAAACAGCATCATACTAATTGTAAGCATGCAATAAAACATTGCACTGCATGCTTGGGTATGGTGTGGCAGTATTTGTTAGCTTTTTTTTTTTCAGTCCAATTGGTGGCTTTGCTTTCCTTGCAGTTTTTTCTTGTGTCTTCCCTGCAACTGAATAGTGTCTGCGCTTACCCGTGGGTGATACTGGGCAAGTAAGCATTTCCAGGCACATTTCCCCCATGTAGCTGGTGGCAAACACGAAACAGTTGCCAGAATAATACATTTTCTTCCCCATTTGCTGAATACAGGATATTAATAAAATAGTCAGTGTAATCTGTTTGGCGATGGCTTATAGTCGTGTTAAATGATGGGGAACAGACTAATGAAGGCCATCCTGTTGATGGATAAGGGCTGCAATTTACCAAGCCTGCGGTAATTGAAGTAAAACAGAGTTGCTTTTGCCTAATGTGCAGAGTTGTAGGTGATGCACAGGTATGTCTGTGTATGTTGTACTGAGTACAGCAACAGGGCGAGGGGGTGAGCTCTGGAGACCTCTGTGGGAGTTCAGGATGGGATGGGGCTGCTGCAGAGACTCCTTACGTGGTTGCAAGAGGTAAAGTCTCAAAGTCTTTCAGATGTCTTAGCCGTGACTTGTTAACAAGCTCGTTGCGGTGTTGTGGGTCTTGCTGCCTCCTCCCGTGCAAAGATGCTCCCCGGCAGCGCTTCTCCTTCAGGCAGCGAAAAGGGAATTGCAGGAGTCGATGCAGGGGCTTGCTCCTTGAGAGGCACTGCTCAGGAGATCCCTTGGGAGTCTGTGCTAATACAGCATTTAAAACACTGCTTTTTCAGTGTCAGCACTGGAAATGACAAATGCTTCCCTTAATTTGAGAGAAGTGTGCCTGATACTACATGCTTATGTATGCCTGAGAGTCTATTCTCAAGACAGTACATGGGCCTATCTCCTATGAAAGCTAATTGCACTATTAGGAGAAGATATCCTGCTAACTTAATAAGATACATTTATTTGTGTCTTAGAGGATTTTTTTCTGAGGTGGAAGAAATCCTGAACGGTGCCAAATTTTATTTGAAGCGTATTGTTCTTTGCTGTCCCTTCCTCTCTCCCTATGTCAAAACTGTTCTGGAAATTGAAAATATTTTATAAGTTCAAGGCACACAAAAGTAATTGAAGGCAGACAGCACTTAAGAGAGCTGGAGGGGGATTCATTGTGCAGATGACTTGAGGCTGATTTTTTTTCCTGTGGGATAGTCAGTAGGAAGCAGCATTGCCAACAGAGCTGTGTACATTAAAGGTGTAGAAAATTCAGGTGAACAGAAAGAACCGTGGCCGTGGTGTCTCCCTTTGCCCCTGTTCTGATGTGACTTCAGCAGTACCGCAGATGCTGTCAACAGTCTGGGGCAGATCAAGAGCTTTATTGCCTGGGCCTTCCTTGGGGTGGAGGACAGGGCTTGGGGCCTGAATGACTGCTGCTACCCCCTCCCCAGAAACCCCCTCCTCTTGGCATCCCACATTGCAGTTCATCTTTGTCTTCTCTGCATTCCAGAGACAGTTAAAGCATTAGGAGCTGGGCATTGAGATTTTGTACCAGCATGATTTGAACTTAAGTCTAATTTAGACAAAAGTTTAAAGAGTTCTCTCCCCTCCCTCTCCTGCTAAGTACACTGGAGAGTCTAAATGCACTGTATCTGGCTTGGAGACATTTCCCTGTGGTTTATTGCTTTGCTTTTATTGATGGGCTGTGTTTGCTTTCACACAAACTGATTCATTTGGACACAATGATTTGTTTCGCAGAAGTTGTTTGCTTAGGGATGAAGGCTGAATTAAGGGGGTTTTATGGGGTAGAAACTTTATTTCTACAGACTTCTTCAGATCTCAGTTCCACTCCCTGCAAAGTTTGTACAGACTCAGATAAAGTGGCCCTTGGCCAAACTGGGAGGATGCAATGTGCCAAGTAGCTGCAGGGAGAGCAGGAGGATATGTTAAATTACAGAGAGCTTTTAAAAATTTTAGAATGTCCTGCAGGAGCAAAACGATAGACCTTGTAAAAAAATGGAAGATGATCTGATTCTGCTTTTTAATTTCCAAAAATAAGAACAAAATTGGAACAATCAATCCAATTTTATTAAAATATGAAGATATGCTAAGTACAGCATTAGATATGTATTTTTTCACTATAAATACACCCCCAAGGAATCATTCTATTTTTAAGATGAACTTGGTATTATGATAATGTAAAAGAAGTCTATAATTTATAATTCCAGTTGGAGGTGAAGAAATTTAAGATGTCAGCTTCTCTATTCATTACTCCAGCAGTCAAGACTAACAGACTGTTCCTTCACCTTTGCTGTCAGTCATTTAGATAGACCAATTATGGATTCGGTTAAAAAATATATGTATCAAAAGAGAAAATGCAGCAGGAGAAGGTTCAACATACTAATCTTTAAAAAAAAACCCAACTCATCTGTAAGAGTACATTTAGTCCTACACTGTATGAGCTTCTTGGCCAAAATTCCTCAACTATTACTCTGGTCTTTCTGAAGGTGCCATATGGACTAAGTTGAGAAGTGGCTCTCCAGTGTTTGTGTGTTGGAGAAAAGCTGGTGACAGCTGACAGTCACTTCTTGTATCATTTAGAAACATTCACTGCCTGGCAATTCTTTGGAGTCAAAAAAAAAAAGGAGGAGGTGAAAGATAAAGTCCTGTATTGGTATTTAGCTCTTCATTGTGCAGAGCCACTCATGTATGCTGAAAAAAAGAGTGCATTCTGGCTGGGTTGAGATGTTTATTAATTTTAAGCGTTAGTTTTGGAGTTTTGAGCCTTAAGGTCTCCAGTGCAGTGCTTCTTTAGCCCTCAGTTTAGAGGGGATATAATTGCATTGACCTCTGTTCTGCCAGTACTAAATATTCAAAGTGCTCCAAAATAATTCCACAGACCTGAAACTGGAAAATCAGATTCCTTATTGAGATGCATATATATAGTTGCAGGTCTTGTAATCTTGTTTTAAAGCAGCAGCATTTCTTTGGGGTAAGTTTATGATGACAAAATATACATGGCCAAACTTAAATGCAGTTAACCTAATATGATCAGACTGATTTGGAGCAGAGGTAGGTCAACACTAAGTGCTTTTGAAAATCTCATCCCAGCTCCCTAGAGATTAGGGCTATGAGTGTAGAGCCTCAGCCTAAGCCATGCTGAAGAGGCAGAAGGAATGTTTCTCAGTGGAGAAAGGCTTCATGTGGACAGCGGAAACACGAAACAGACTGGGGTAAGAAAGATCTGCAACCGGATGGAATAATATCCACCTTTGCCCAAGGCACAGGGCTTGAAAGTTAACCCACTTGGTTGCATCTGTGACTCTCTGCTACTGGCAAGGTGTGTATATGGGCAGCCTCCCTGTTGTCGGGTGGGTAGGGCCATCCTCTCTTCTCATGTTTTGATCACTAGTGCTGCACCAAGGGAGTACAGATGAAAAACTTGAGGCTGCTGGCCCCAGTTTTCTCTTTGGTTTTACCTTTTTTTAAAAAAAACCCACATTCTTACAAAGGTAGCGACCTTGGGATTTGTAGCACTCACTGGAATCTCACAGCATGGAAGCTTATTTTTGGTGTAATACTTTAATTTAAGTAGCCAAAAGTCCAGTGCTGTTTTAGGCATTTGAGTGAGTAGAGTCTTGCTGGTGCACGTGGGAAGAGGCTTGAGGGCTCTCCTCTTGTGCATGTGACTGATTTAGTGAACGAGTTGAAAATATAAGATCTACTGAGGCCATGGAAGGAGTATCTACACCCTTTCAATGCATGACTTCCCAGTGAAATAAGTGGAGTTGTGCTTTTTGAAGTGAGCCTGAGTTTGGCTCCTAGACCTCATGGATAGGCTGAGAGATTCACCAGATCCAAGTCACGCAGTACTGGTCCCTTTGTGACCAATGAGATTAATCACTCTGATACCTCATCCTCAGATACTACTCATTGCTAGTGCTTCATCCTGCACATGTCCAGCTGATGGAAGTGCTTCTCCCATCAGCCGTGGTGTCCCGACATCAGATGAGTGCAGTCTGCAGGTGCCTTCTCCGCTCTCTTTCTCTCTTTTCGTGGACCACATATCTACAATTTTAAGAGCAATTTCTGCTATTAGAAAAACAATAATAATATAGCATAAGCAGTAAGTTTGGCCTTTGAACTGCAGCAGCACAGTGCCTTTTGTAAAAGAACACAGCTGCTTTATGTATAGTATGCGTGTGACTTAAACCTCATGGGTTGCTTTCCACGATCAACCATTTTATACAGGAACACACTGAGTAAGTGGTCTAAACCTATTGAAGCTAACCCTTTGAGACAGACTTTTGCGTGTCCTTATTCCATGGAGTCTGCAAAGGCCTGGAAAGACAATTTGTCAGTGTATCCCTGGGCTAGGCCTGACACTGAATAAAAGAAAGAAAAACTTGCGAATTCTCAAGGCAGAGCATAGGAAAGAAGCAGCAGGTTGAGTAAACAGATGGGATGGGCCAACATTAAGAGCAGGATGGTTATGGTAAGTGTAATGTGCAGAAGTCACAGTACATCAGCTGGCTAATCAGTGCTGAATGATTTGTAGGCATCTCAGCAGAGGTGAGTTTTAAGGAGGTTTGAAGGAGAACGGTGTCGTTGCTCTGCAGATTTGTACTCTTCTCCTGCAGAAAGAGGGCCTCTGCGAAATGCATGGAGGTTATTACTTCAGTGCTGCTTTTCTGCATGTATTCTTCCTTTTCTACATCGTTTTTCTTTTTTTTCAATTCTTTTTTTTCTCCACATTTGCTAGAGTCTCTCTAACGAGTCAGGGTGGTTGTTGGCCCAGATGCTGCACTGCAAATGCTATTTTTTAAACCAGCTGAGAATCTGGTCTGATATTTAGCAGTCGCTTAGTACTTTCATCTTCAAAGTACTGTGCAAACATTAATTAATTCTGCTGGGGAGCATGCAAGAAGGTGCTGCTGGAATAGTTATGCAAACTGCAGAGCCACAAGAGATGGCAAGGACAGTGTTGCTGAGCTTGGGAGGTCTGTGCTTACATACATAATTCAGCAGAGCACAGCACAACAGGTGCTTTCATGGCAGAAAAATTGCTTTTAGGTACCTGTTTTTTCCATTGAGTGAGGTGCTCGGTGTTTTCAGTGGAAGAATGCTGCTGCTGCCCCGCTTGGGTAGATGGGCAGCCTGGGATTTCTGTTTCCACATCTACCCCTGCAGATGGGTTCAAGTTTGCAGAGACAGTAACTGAGCAGCCAGGCAAATGCTCTGTGGATGCTCAGTGCTGAGGCAGGGAGGCTGTGCGGAAGTCAGGGCTGCAGCTGCATGCTTTTCACTTGGAAAATGAATAAACCACTTGCAGCACATGCAGATTTGGAGGTGCACAGTGCTCTGCTCTACACTGGCGGCTCTTTGCACGCGAAAAACCATTTTGCCCATGCGGATGTTGGCTCAGGCAGGAGTGAAAAAGCTCAGCAGAGTGGCAGAAACGACTGTGGGAAAGCCTTCCATCTTCTCTTAAGGGCAGCATCAACAGCCTTTGGCATGGGCTGCAGTAACCTGCCCTGGAGAGGATGAGGGGTGCTCACCCATCCCCTGCCTCTGGCTCTGCACAGGCAGGGCAGCAGCAGCTACGGAGCAACAGCGGCATTTAAAGCTGGCACAATCACCAGCATCTCCCAGCTGCACACCTAACGCACTCTGGCATGAGGCAATCAACACTGCCTGTGCTTTGAGACTTGCCTGGAGCACCGCTTTTGAGTGAAAACACAACTCCAGACACCGAATCCACTCAACCAGTCATTATATTGAAAGGAGGTTTTAAATGGTCATGCCTACTAATGCCAAATTATTAGCAGAGAACCACATGAGCCTTATATGGCTTGACTAAGGCTGTATCAATCCATTCCAGGTTGAATTAGGCATCTAGGGGTGAGAAGGTGTGCAGTTTTTTGGTATGATGGGGTAAGTCAGAATGGGAGCACTGATGGAACAGGAAGGGAAGGCAGAGGGATGCTTGATGCCAGAAAATAACATGGCTGGAAAGAGATTTTGCTCATTGGATTGTCTGTCAGGGATTGGATGTGAATCTGTGCTTTGGTCTGAAAGCTGAAGGCAAGAGGTGTCTTTGTATTGAGTGGAAACACGTCTTTGAGCAAAAGACAGATTCAAGTTGATGGGGGGGAGCTGGGTTTTGACTAGATTTTGCTGACCTTGCTTAGATGAGCAGGTGGTGGTGAAGCTTTAAACTTCTCGCACAGCTCGTTTAATAGCGCTTATCGTGCTATCATGGCAATTTTTGGAAGCTGTGCAAGTGTATTTAGAAAAAGTGTATTTCTTTTAGCTTTGCCAAAATAGGTAGATAAATTGTTCCTGGTGGCCGGTTTGCATTCACTGAGAACCTACTGATAGTTTTCTGAATTTGTTGGTCAAGTTGGTGAGTTAAGGAGCCCAGAAAGGAGAGATCACGACTGAGACAGCTGCTTTTCCAGTGTGCATGGTCTATGCATTTAAGATAGTAAAATTATATCTAGAACTGCACAGTTTTAATTTCCCGCTCTTCCTAAGATTTCAATAGATTAGCATGCTCAGAAATATTTCTTTTTAATCTCAAGATATTACCATGTCTAGGTTTGCATGAAAGGCAAGGCTGGATGTCTTGAGGCTTGAAAGCTGTAATCAAAGATGTTTATATGAAATTTTAGTGTTCCATCATCTCTTACCGTCTTGGGAGTGAAAAAATAAACTTAATGAACCTAGATCAGACAGATTTGTGATGAAGTCCCAAAGAAGAGAGAGGGTTTGCAAGTAGCTGTGATTTTGCTGTGTGATTTTAATTTTATGGGCCCCTGTTGTTCAACGTTTTCTTCAGAGTAACTAAGAGTTGCTTAAATATTAAACAAACGGTGTGATGATTCATAAAGAGGGTCATGAGCTCCATATGTGAGTTAGAAATTTAATCTCCAGCTGGTTTCACTATAATCCATGTCATATGTTCAGGATCAGAGAACTCCAGTGTCTTCGATTAATTAGTTAGTGATCAAAACAGAAAAAAAAAAAAACATTGAAACAATTTTCTCTTAGAAAAAGCTGTTTCTTCAAAACAAAATTACTTGTTAAAGCTCATTAATTTTAATGGGGTTTTCTTTTGAGTGGAAGTAAGACAAAAATAATTTGGAAGATGTCAGAATGTCTTCTTGATAGTTGCAGAATTGATAATATTTTTTTGTTTTCAGTCTCTTGCATTTAGAATTGTAAGTCTTACTCTGTTTTAATAGGAAAAGAGGAAAGTGAGACTTTTTCTTTTCATCAAACGTAGCTTATTTTAATTAACCTAAAATAACTTTCTTTCTAGAATGCTGTTTCACCATAAGGGAAAACTTGATTAGCTTTTTTCTGATATGTGTATATAATTTTAATACTAGTTCAGGTATAGAACAAAGAATTAAAATCTCCAAGTCTTTTATTTGGATTAGGAAATTAATTTTTTTCCCTGCTTCCCCATGGAGCCTTGGAAAAATACCTGTCAGCCTTTCATTGCAGAGACAAATATGCTGAGGTTTTCCCCCGGCCTTGCAGAGGTTGCATCCTCCTTTGCATGACAATTACGAGGGGATGCTGGGGGATACCAAATGAGTGAGGAACTTGCTCATCCTTTATAGCAGCCGTGCACACAAACACAGACACACAGACACACAGACACACACACAGAGGCACACACATATAAGACCAGTGCTCATCCAGTTTCCCAAGAGGTTTTTCTATGCTCCAGCTTTCAGCCTGCACACAGATGCACGCACGGAGTTTACGTATTGTCTCAGCTGCATCTTACCTTTTGAGCTATAAAAGGTGTTTTTTTGTGGGGAATTTGGAGGTTAAATATTGCATCTACACTCAAGAAATACCATGGAGGCAGTGGAAGTGCAGGCCGTGTTCCTGTGGGGTGGGTTACATCACGCGTGGCACTGCACGTTGTGTGGCTCTAACTAAGGAGTGTTGCTGTTGCGTTTTAGTTGCTCGGCTCATGAAGTCAGTCGCAGCACATGCTTGAGTTTAAAAGCAGGCATATGGATGCACACAGAAGTCAAGTTTTAATGCCTATAGTGTCTGTAGACCTTTGAAAATACAACTAGACTTAGTCTCCTAGGGAGGAGGGCTGTCTTGGTGTGTGGCTTGGGTCTTACCTCTTTGTTCAGGAAGAAGTAGGGTATGCTGTTTCCTTCCCTGTGCCAGGATGGTAGGATCTGGATGTTATAGGAGAGCTGATGGGATGGGATCTGTGGAGTTAGTGGTCCAGTTTCCCATTCAGGGCAGGGCAATTGTCTGCTTGGACCAGCTTGGTAGTGACTTTGTACAGCTGTTATCTTAAAAACCTCCAAGGCTGGAGGTAGCACTGTCTCTCTTATGTCCTGCCAATACCACTGAATGCTTATTTTTTAACCCTTTTCCTCTTTTACTGGGAAAAAATGTGTAGATATGAACAAATTTAAGGTAAGAAAAAATAAGCTAGATTTAAAAAATAAAAAAATGACATCTACTTAATTAAAAACATGTAATAGGGAAGCACGCAAATGGTTACGCAAGCAGGAGTTTGGTATCTAATTGTAAATTAGATAGACAGCTGCAGGGTATCAATAGACATATGGCAGGAATGTAAATAGTTTGCTCGCACTTTAGTGACATCCTGGAAGGCTGTGTGTAAACTTTCTGAAGTGAAGAGAGAAAAGACGATTTCCTGGAAAAGAGGGTTTTCGAGAGAAATAATTGCTAATAAATAATCTGTGTCCCTCTGGAAGGCCAAAGTTTTATTTTGGCACTCGCTGAAAAAGCAGCCTCTAATCAGACTGCATTTTCCTGTTTGGCTGACAAGCACCAAGCAAGCCGAGGAAGGTGCCAGTTGCATTGTGTGGTTGGAGCCATCATAGATCAGAGCAGCTCCTCCATGGGACGTGCCTGCTGATTTCAGCATGACCTCCTGGCAGATGCTTTGTGTCTGCCAGGATTTAGGGAAGATGACAAAGAGGAGGGTAAACAGTTGAGTGATTCAAGAGAGGGTGTCAGATTCCAGAATGTAAATTCGTATGTCAGTGGCAGTGGCCAACACTCCTAGGTTTTCCACCAACAGAATACCACACTTGCCTGTGTCTCAGTTGAAGGAGTTGCTGCTGCTTATAGCCACCTTTAAAATAATATCCTAGTGGAGTGCAATGCTGTAAGACACTAATTTTGGCTTATTTTACAAGCCAGCAAAGCTGTCTAAATATTTAATGCTCTTTCGTTAATAGCTGGCCATCATATGTTTTGCTTTATATTAGGTGATACTATCGAGGCCATAAAAATTCACAGTCTAATTAATGATAGCTAAGGTTGCTTCTCATATTATCTCAAAGATAGAGCAAGAATAAACCTTGAATAGCTTGCTTGATTTCTGGATGGGTGTCCAGTGACTTACTTCTTAAATAATTCTTGTAAAGTTTGCAGTGGGCCAAACTCTGGTGCTTTTGAGGTCAGCAGTAGCTATTCCAGTTTACTTTGTTGGGTTCGTGCATCTGCCTTAGGGACGGATTTCAGTCCCATAGCTTGTTAATTGTAATTGTAGTCAAAGGGCCAGACTTACTTAGGAACTTTATTTAATTTTTTTTTAATAAGACAATTTCTGAAGGATGCACAGAAGCTTTTATGGAGTGGAAGCAGTGAAAGGAGAGCAAGGGAAATCAAAGAAATTCAGACATCAGTAATGTTTCAAAAGTACATTTCACAAGGGAGTTTTCCTTAACTATCCTTCAAAGATGACATGACAGAAAATTTGGTTATTAATCAATGGTGCTATCTCTCTGTTGGGTTCAAGAACGCTTTTTAGAAATGAAGATTAACATCTGGTTTACTCTACAAAGAATTCTTAGAATTGCAAAACTTTAAGTAACCATAAATTACTTAAAGTGTGTGGAGGATTAATATGAGAAAGAAACACTTCCAAGCATTGTTCTTTAAGAGGTGAGCTTAGCCTGTGTAGTCCTAAGAGTTATGTCACTGGTATATCCTTACCAAATAATTGCAAACATATAGCACAAATCGGTCCCTGGAATCAGTGGACACACAAATACACTATAGGGAGTTTTATTACAGCAGAGCTTGAGAATTGCAAAACCAATTTTCCACAGAAAAATTGCTTTCATATGATCTGAGTGCCATGATTTGGTTTATTTGAAACACTGTAAGTCAAGCTGTTCACTGGTGTTCCTAGCAGGCCTCTGTAATTCTACATTTATTTACAAAGGTCTAATTTAGAGTAGAAATTATTCCCACTGTTTGTAAATAAGAAACTGGAATATTTCGTATGTGTATGTGTGTATTTAAGTGGATAATTTTCCACTCATGATGTAGGAAGGCGTGGCTCTTAGCAAGGGCCATTGCTTTCCAAAAGTTACTCTGAAACACGAGATGTGAGCTCTATTCTTCTCCCTTTATTGCAGCACATTTCTGATTTGGTTTGCAGCAAGCAGAGGACCACACAGTCAGGCCATGGCCATAATGCTGTGGATGTTTTCTTCCCATTACTGGACTTTGGTATTTCAGTAGCCTCCAACTGCTTTCTCAAAGCACTTCTGTATTCACCTAAATATAACAGCAGGTTATGCCCCTGTTAGCTATGGTGGCATTTTAATGGCAGGTCATTGGCATTTTGATGACTCTGCAAGCTCAGTTGTGCTCCAAATGAGTCTAGAGAACAAGATGATGATGATCTTCTCACATCCACGTTGGAAATAATTTGCTATGAAGAGGTGCCTAGTAGCACTAGGTGGTTTTCTGACTGTCAAAACCTTGGTGTATTTTAGTGCTGAATGCTGGGAGCTGAATAGGCCAGGATTGTAAGTGGACAAAATGTCTTTTCTTCTTCTGGAAAGACTGGTCAGTATTTTTGTTGGTGGGTTTCTCTGGGAAGGCTAGGTTGAACTTCCTATAGGTAGAAGAAGCCTGATGCTTTCTTTCAGTCATATGAAGCTGTAAGTAACTTCTTTTCTGGTGTGTGGTTTTGCACTTACGTGGCTAAATCGAGTGCAGAGGGTGCTGAATCAGGCCCTCAAAGAATGCATAGGAGTGAATTCCTAAAATACTTAAACCTATTTTTCACCAGGTATAGATGCATAGAGCATTAATTCTTTTTATCCTCCGTGGGCTTCCCTGTAGTGAGACTTGCCTGTATTCCCAGTCTCTTGTTTTCCATCAGTGTGGATATTTAGGTCACTGTCTCCTCTCTTCTCATCTCCCATCCGTAGCTTCCTTCTCTTCAAATATGTCTGCTTCTTGGTCCCAGGTGTGACTGATGGCAGCTCTGTGGAAAAACGAAGGTATAGTTTGAGCAAAAGTGTTGCTGATTATTGCTTGCCTCTTTTAAAGCCCTCTTAGGTGTTTTTCAACGCTTCAGCAAATACATGGTCATTATGTTCTTCTTCTGGCTTTCTCCGTCTCTGTCTTTGTAGTCTGAGTCCATTTCAGCTGTGCCTAAGGGCGCTGTGCCACCCCAGGAGCCTGTAGGTGCAAAGTTCCAATGGGAGGATTCCCTGGCCCCAGTAAGGGAGATGCTCACTGGTGGTGGGGTGAGCTCTCTCTGCTGGGAGATGCCCATTTCTGCCACAGCTCCAGCCGTGTCCTGTTGGGGCTGCTGTAAGGTGTGTAAGCTGAACCTGTTTTCCAGTAGTGGAGAGGTAGAAAGGGAAGAGGATTTGGCTGCTGCAGAAAATGTCAGCTTTTTTTTAGGGGAAAATGGGAAAAATTGGAAAAGGAAGGCCACTTGTAGTACAGATCATGCAGAAGAATCTAACACTGTTAAAACCTGCGAGTTTGGCTCACTCATCCTGAGCTGGGTGGTCCTTCCTGAGTGCTGCAGGACTTTTCTGCAGCTGGCTGAGCTCCCTGCCTGACTGCTTCCTCTGGGTGCTTTACAGCTGTGTGACCTCCACACTACCCACTGGTAGATGAGCAAAGAGGTTTTATCAAGGGAACATGGATTACAGGAGACCATGGAACATTTCAGTGCTGTCAGAAGGACTGTAGTGGACCAACTGATGGAAAACTGTTTCCAAGACAGTTTCACTGTCTTTGAAATAATTTAGGTTTCCCGGGGGGAATTTTGTTTTTGCGTAATACTTTATCTTCTTGGAGTTTTGATGAAATGTCAAAATGCGTGGAGCTTTTCCAGCTAGCTCAGTTTTGCCCTTCTGGAAAAAACAAGGTAGAGAGAAAAGCAAAGTCAGAAGCTTCGTCTTGCTTTTTTGAAGATGGGAAGCATCATTTCTGGCAAGATTTAAGGGTGTAAAATCTTCTCATAAGAGTTTAGCATTCAGAAACTCCTGTTATTCTTGCTATCTTGGGTAATACACTAACTTGCTGAGAGACGGGAAAAACAAAAATTTGAAAATATTTCCATCAACACCCCAATGTATAACTCTCTGCCGTGCCAGCTCCTGCTGGCTGGTTGCCTTGCTTAACATTTTCTGGATTGGCATAACTGAAGTTTGCATATAAATTGCATGTTTACTAATGTACATTTTTATTTTCCATTGTCTTGGCTTGACAGAGGCTTCACCCTCTGGGCTTGCTGTGTTTCACTCTCTGACATATTGAGGGAAGCTCAAAAGTCTTTCCCATACTTGTTCTCCATTTTTAAATGAAAATATTACACCCTGAAGTTGAGCAGCTCAGCCTTCTTTAATGCAGTATGCAGTTTGCACTCAGATCACTTGCTCCTGATATAATTTATACATGAATCATGAATTATGTTTGGATTCTCAGGAAGCAAAAATAAATTGGGTAGAGCCACATCCAATTATGTAATGAATTCCTCACGGTAAAATTTACGGCGGGGATGTTGCAAAGTGGAACACTGATAAAAGATTTCCGAAAGATTGGCTGCAGTATCTCCTGATAAAAACAAACCTCTGTCCATTTCAGGCATAGTAGAGCCATTTTGATTCAAATAATGTAATATTTAAAGGTGCATGGGATTGTTTTTCATTGTAGCTTAAGTGCCAGTGCATAGAACAAGGAGGAAAAGAAGTACTTGGTGCAGTCTCACCAAACAAAAGTTCTTTCCCAACATGTTGTAAAGAACCTGCTTCATAACTCTTTTTTGTGTCTCTAAAAGCACTTTCTGTGCTGCATCTAACAGATTATATTTTGAGGAGCTATTTCCTGACCCTTGACTTGACTTTTTTTAAACTCACTGCTGAACCCTGCCTTACTGGGCAAAATATGGCTCATGAGCTTTTGTAAGGTGAGCAAACAACCAGTGGCACTGGGAGAAACCTTGGTAATTTCACCTCTGTTTGCGGCATTGATTTCTTTTAATGGCTTTTTGTTTGTATTTCCTTCCACATGTTTCTCACTGTGTCTTGACCTGTTGCTTTTGATTCATTTTTCACTCAGTACTCAAGTAGCCCAGGCTTGGGTCATGTTGTGCAGGTGTTTCTCTGAGCAGGACTTCTTCACTCTGTCCAGTGAGATGTTCTTCAAAACCCATTACATGGCTCCTAGAAGCTGCGTATCTATCTCAGCTGAAAGGTGAACAGGTGGATACATCCATGGTGTTTGTATTAAATAAATCTCCTTCTGGTGCTGCAGCTCAAATTAGAAAATTTTCATGACAGTGACCAAATACCTGTACCATGTAGACATCAAGAGCTATTAAGGGAACATTTTCCTTTCTTTGCTTTGAGTTTCCTGTCTCAGCAAATCTTCATGCTACTTTGCACCAAAACCCCCACCTGTCTGTGTGGTGGGGAGCTGGCTTTTGTGTGGAAATCAGGATAGTCACAATCCAAGAGTTTTGCAAGTAGAACATCTTAGCAACTCCCACGGCTTAATACCATTGAATTGATAAGTGTATCTATTGGATTGAATATGTGAAGTGTTGAAGCACACCCATACAAGGGAGGAGTCTGGGGCTTGGGCTACTCGTTCCTGCTTGTTTTCATGGTTCCCTGTGGTGGCTTTAATTGTCCAAAAGTTTTAAGGGTACTGTCTTGGCCGACTCTCAAGCTGATGCTGGGAGGTTTGCCATCATCTTCAACACACTGAGGATTTCTCCGAATAGGAGTAGAGGGGATATGTGCCCTTATGGAGTTCAAGGTGAGAGAGAGAAAGAAAATACCCTGTTTTTACACAAAAGCAGCCTTAAACTCTCATTTCTGCTGCCCACATGGCAGTATAGAAAGGTGCAGGAGACATGGCTGGGGCAGCATCAGAGGGGCTTTCTAACCAGAGAGTGTGGTGTAAGCAGTCATTTAGGTGACCACAACCTGTGGTTTGCATCAAGGGCTGTGTAGTGGGAACATGGCCAAACCAAAAGGCATGTCTTCTGATGGGCTCTTCCAAAACCCAGCCTAAATGATTCCATTCCCTTGGTGATGAGACAAGTCCAGTGTTCTCTCCCCTGTGATCGAAGTGAGGTTTGGCAGCGCTGTTCTTCAGTATATACCCAGTGCTAGTCATGCTGAATTTGGTACCAAGTGGATTCCAGTTGTGCAGGTCAGAGTGGAGCTGGCAGGAGTTGGATGCTTGTGCTCACAGCTCTGCTCCAGCTATAAGCTTGGGGAAGGTGTCCCGAGTGAATGCTTTTCTGGACATCAAAAGCTGTAACAAAGTCAAGATGAACTAAAAAGTTCTTCAGAGTTTATAGCTTTCCCTATAGTCTTAGCTAAACGAAACTTGTTTTTTTTTTTTCCTTCCAAGTGCAAATTCAAGCTGAGACAATAATTAGCATCCTGTTTGTTTTCTTTGTCACCTTGAAGGAAGAAAGGTCAAATATAGTCAGCCTGAGAACTACTTTGCCTTTCCCCCTTGAAGCATTTAATTAGATTTCTCATGTAATGTAAAAAAGAGATAGTAAAGAGCTTGCTGAAACGACTTATCCGTTAAAGACTTTTTTCCCCCCTCTTTTCCTTTCTTGCTGGGTTCGTAGACCAATTTATAATTTTTCTGAAGAAATGACAGGTTTAAACCCTTAACCCTTCTTGCAGAGAACAGGCAGGGTTGGTTTTTTTTGGTTTTGGAAGGAAGGGCTGTAAATCAACACAATGTACAAATAAAACTACTCCTGTATAAGGCAGTAAGAGGCAGTTTAGCAAATGCCTGGAATTAATGTCCTACAACTTGTGCCTCTTTTTTTTCCCCCCTGGAATACATACATAAATGCTGAATGCATAACTATTTGAAAACAGACTAATTATTTCTTGGGTTTTTTCCCAGTATTTTTGCACCTGTCTCTCCTGGTATTGTTTGGTTTTTCTTTTTTCTTTTTTTTCCTTTCCCTGAGGACAGGATTGCTGGATAACTGGAACTGTTCATATTAGGTTGTGAACTTGGTTCAGTGGTTTTGAAGATGGGATGCAATTGCAGGGAGGAGAGAGGCTGTGTGGATTGCTGGGTTACAGATCAGGATTGCTGCATCATACAACAGCTGAAAAACCCTAAACATTTTTTTTTCCCTTCAGTCATGTCCTGATTCATTGGGAGTTACAGCTTGGGAGGATGCTTCCTTTATTCTCTCTTCTGCAGTACAGTGTTCCCTCATGCCTGCACAGGGACAGCCACTGATTTTCTTTAAAATCCCAATATAACTCCTTTCTGTGCCCACCCACAGGACTGAGCTACCCTGTGGGTATTTTTTGCCTATGCAGATACTCATTCACTGTTTAAGGTGTGCATTAAAGTGCAGATATAACCTCCACCAAAAAGAAGTCAAAACAGCAGAGTGGATTTGCAGTATTACCTGTGTCATGGTATTAAAACTGGAATTTTTCTGAAACTTCTTTCCCCTGTGTGCTGTCCCATCCATTTTATCTCCCAGAAAGCTGAAGTTTGTAACCACTTCTAATCCAGCTCTTTTTGCTGTCATAACTTTTACTAGTAATGCAAAGCCCCAGAGGGGATTAGCCAACCTGAACATTTCAAATTTTAAACTTCAGTAAGTCTTGAGTTATAAGTAGGGAGAAAAAGCCTTTCTCAGTCATTTTCAAATCAACTTACTATCTGCCCCACCATACCTTCCTCTCCTGCTCGTGCAGTAAAACTGCATTTTTTTGGTGGATATAGAATGAAAACCCTTAAAGGGAAAAATTGTGCTCATCCTTCCCCAGCACAGAGAGATGGCAGAGCCTGGAAAATGCCAGAACACAAGGATGATTTTTCAGTGTCTCCTATGTGGAGAAATGCTCCTATCAACCCTGCCCCTAACCAATATATTGCAGGCACTAATTGCACCTGGCTTTTAGATTGGACACCTAAACTTTCTGACTATAAAGAGGGAAGATTTGAAGGTCTCAAGTTTTAAATCATAGAAATCACTCTGCAAAGAGGATACCTTTTTTACAGAGGTATCAAGAGCCAGCATATCTCTCTGTTTGTAGCAAGAGCTGATTGGTGGCAAGTCAATAAAGCAAACAAAAAAAAATTTATGATGTTTTCATTTCGATTTCACTACCTGTGTCATGTCCATGAGGATGCAGAAACATGCAGAACTGCTTGACTCTTTCCCAAAACCTTCCTCAAAAATGCAGCAGTACTTGGTGTCAGAAATTAATACACATACCTCAGCAAATGCCCATAGGCTGGAGTCTGTAAAAACGAAGAGAAAAAGACAGATTTACTGTCACACCTGGAAGGAAAAAAATAATTCTTAGAAAGTGGAGAAGATAATTATAGGATTACTGCAGTCAAAATAGTCCAATGGAGTGGGTTTTTTTTGTTGAGGTGTTTTTTTTTTTTCAGTGGTGGAAATATATAAATTTATTTCTGCATAGCACATTTGTATTCATGCTGCTTAGACACGCCATTAAAATATCAATTCAAAAGTCAATATTATATTTAAATGTCAGACAATTGAGATTTGAGTTATTTCTTAGCAAAAGGGCTCCAACTGAGAACATACTGGCCCATAGTCCCGTAGGTGGGAATAGCCTGTAATGGACAATTATGAACCAAATAGGTAGAGCTATGTGGTGTTTATTTTATTTGGTTTTTTTTCAGAATTATTCCATATTTCAAAGATGACAACAAAAAAGCCATTAATAGGTAACTGATTTCTATAAGCATTTTGTGTTTGGTACATTAATTAGTTGTGATTTTGTAAAAGGTGACTCTGTTTGGCTGGTTGTACTTGTATTTTCAATGAACTTCAGTAACTCATCAGGTTGATGATGAGGAAAAAGTCTGTCTGGACAGGGTAAAAAGTAGGTAAGGGAAGATCGGGATGATGAGGTCTCATTGATTTGGTTGTGGAATAAAGCACATGTGTTTGTTACAGCAGCCCTTCACCTGGCTTTAATGCAGGTTTGTTTCTATTGCATGTTGTTCCAAGTGAGCGAATTAAGGAGTCCCACTTGAGTAGGAGCAAAATATTTTAGTAAACAGGTCTCTATTTCTTTAGAAGGAGTTTTGCATATTCAGGAGGAATTTTATTTATTCTAGAGAAAAACAGGGTGTCAAGCAGTTTCTTGACTATATGTTAAAAAAAGGGGGCAAGGAGGGTAAGAAACAGTCTTACGCCATCCTTGGTTGTTAGTTGAGATTAAAATGTGGAAATTAATAGTGCAAACTAAGAGCCAGATTCAGATGTGGCATATTGTTAGAGGTACAGCCATAATTCGCTTATGATATATTAAAAAACAGAAACACCTCAGGCTGAATTAAGTAGCGTTGATTGCCAGTTCCCTCCTGCATAAATGCCATTAGGTGCCTAAAGTTACAAATTGCTTTAATAACTTTCACAACTGATTGGTAATCACCCTGCAGTTAATGAAATAGGGAAAACACCTCTCGCTAAATTCATTGTCTTCATTTCCTCCTGCATAATTTCCAAGGTGTAGAGATAATTTTCGACAGATCCCAAGCTAGAAAGGTCATCTCTTAAGTTTTACTTATATTCACATTTGTATCTTCCTTTTTCAGTGCACATAACTATATATCCAAGCCAGCCTTCCCGTGCCCCATTGTCCAGTGCAGCTTTGTGTGATACACTTCAGCATTTGGCTGCTTGTTACTGCCAAGGAGATCTTTGCATCCCAGTGGAGGTGGTGCTGAAGGCAAGTTTACCAGAGTTGTTCTTGCTGTGTGTCCGTCCAGGCAGTTGGAGAATCACGTTGTAAACCCCCACAGCAGTGCACTTAAAGCCTTATAAAACCATGTGAGCTGAAGAATTGCAGTTCAGGATAGACTGGTTTGATGCAGTTGAGGGTTTTTTGTGTCCTCCCAAAGTGGTAAGAGTTACAATAATTGGTTTCTGGAAAAGTCCCATAAAATTGTCATTTAAGGATAAAATTAGTGGCTGCCAGTTAATGATGCAGGAATTATATACATGGCACTGAGCTGAGTGCAACATTTTACCTCTTGCTAGATTTCAGAGGCATTAATGTCCCTTAACAAACATCTGAAGGTAATTTCAAAAGGTGGGGGTGGTTACAGAAAAGAGCACAGCAGTGTTTTATAGTTGAGATTGCCTATGTATTAGACAGCTCTGACAGAGCGTGTAATTAATTTTTTAAGTGTTTATATTAAAGAATAAATAACTAGTAATACATATGGCACATTATAAATGTTTCAAATGTGCTGTAGTTGGGCTAGAGGTTAAGTTGTGGCTTTGTTGTGGTTTTTAGCAGAATCAGCATAGGTAAAATTGGCCATTTAGGGTCAGGTTTTCTCAAGTGCATTTAGCACACACTTCAGAGTATAAGTACAGTGGCTTTGTTTTGGAGAAGTCTTCACATCCAGGCTGTGTATCAGCAAAATTCAAGAGCATGGTGGTGGTTTCTGCCATCCTTGCTGTCCTCAAAAAAAAGTCAGCTGATTTCTCCAGCAGTCTCTGCTGACAGTGAGTATCAAAATGTGTGCTGAGTGCTTTTGAAGCTCTGGTCCTTAGCTTTTTATATGATCTAAAATTTTATATGCAGTGCATCTAAAGAAGAATATGTATGATTCATATACACAGACAGGAACAACACAGAGGGATCATTTTAATATAAATCCCAGTGCTGTTTGTTATGTTCTGAAATATTGCATAGAATAATTCAAATATTTATAGATGGTAGTTCAGCTTGTGCTTTGCTTGCAGCATTTGCCTTTCTTCATGTCTCAGTTGAACCGTTCTTCCTTCCTTCCTTTGCAATGTAAACATTGCCCGTGCCCAGCACGGTCCTTCTGCTCCTTCCTCTGGAAACTCAAACGTGAAAAACACCCCTCAGATTCTGGGTCCCATTTTCTGCCCTGGTCACTGGGGCTCTGCCACGGAGCAGGGCTGCATTTCTTTGCCACATGCTCCATAAGGATTGGAGGACTTTGTTCTGTGGAGTGTGTCCTTTTGGGGCTCCTAAGGCAGAGGAGTTTGTGAACTGCTACTTGTATATAGAGTAAGTTATGACTGTGCTAGATGTGAAGTGATGATTAGAAGGGTATTAACATCTGCATTTTCGTGCCTACCACACACAGTGTCTTGGCCTGGCAGTCCCACCCTGGGGGGTTCCTTCTAAGCAGCTTCTTTGCACTGTTAAAAAAATTTTTCCTCACCAGGAAGGCCCCAAGGTGTCCCAAGAACCCCTTAGGTTTGAGATGTTCCTGGAAGGAAGGTTTGATATAATTACCCATACAGATTTGCGTCTGTCATCAGCAACAGAGGGTCATTAATCTGAATGTATGAAGTTGCCTGTTTAGGAAGTTGCACATTTTGCATCTTTCTCCTTTTGCTCGTGCTTTAATTCTTCACTGCCTGGCTGGAAGACAGAGAAGCAGTAAAGTGTCAACATTGGGAAGTGTGGTATAATATTAAAATGCTCTAGTTTCCGTTGAACAGATGATGGTAAGAAGTTATTTTAATGGGTTTGTTGAGAATTGTGCTTTCAAAGACTCTTTAAATTATTGCAGACTGTGCTGCCGGGATATGTATGGGAAACAGCCATTTTAATTAGGAAGATACACTTGGAAATGAAAAGTCATTTTTTAAATGTAATTTCCTTTGTGAGTGTTTTACTGACCACTTGAATTTATTTACCACACAGACCTAGCGATAAAATAGGTATTTATGGGTTGGTTTTTAATTAGAAATAATGGCTGGTAGAATTGAAGTGATTAATCATCTTATTCATATAGGCTGTGGTAGTCCTAGTGAAAGACAGTTGTTATTGACAATTTAGAGAGTGATCTAATGTCATGTTTTGTCCTTGAACAACACTACCACCAAAGCAATCACCTTCTGGCCTGGAAGAGGAGAAACAGGCTATCCTACTTTAGTGAACTTCACATGGGGACAACTAAAGAAATACTTGACAAAGCTGAGGTTTTGGCCTTCTGGGTGTCACTGACATCCAAATAAGAGTAATTAAAAGAGTAGTCCAGTGACGTGGCTTTATTTCTCCATGCAAATGGTGCTTGGAGGGAATGGACCAGGCATGACAGATTTATGGAGAAGGGTGCTCATGACAGCAGGCTTGCTGCTGAAACACTTGGGCAGATGCAAGCGAGTATTGTTTCAGGAAGGATCAGAGATTTTTAATCAGCCTTTTCTTTCTTGGTTGAGGAAGGTGGGGACAGAAAGTACAAGAAACCTGACTTAATAGCTTTGGTGGCCTCAGCAGAAGGAGGGTAATATGTGGGGAGCGTAGCACAAGGAGAATTTTGCATGTAATGCCAGTTAGCTTTATTGAGTCATACATTTCCTTTACCCTCTCTGCCTGAGGAGGTTTCCACTCCATATTTCAAAATGCAGCGTGTAAGAAACAAGAGCCAGTGTGGGGTGCGGTGTATATTTTAGCATGTAAGAAAAGAGAGCCAGTGCATATAATTTTCTGGAAGTAATGAAGTGTCATGGAAAGTGCATGAAATAAATGTGTTTTTATGTACTCATTTTAGAAATCAAGTTAGGGGTAAGATTTGCCTTTTTGTTAAAGGGTCTTTGCAGAAGTTTGCATCCATGTGTGAGCTGTGTGACTGCTGCTAATGGCTCTACCTATTTTTCACTCTGAAGTTATGCTAATTATCTTTGCCAGAATCAAGGCACTTTCTCCCTTTTCAGTATCCATAGGAACCCACTGGGGATGAAAAAGCCTGACATTTTGATTCCCAGCTTTTGTTTCCCTAATCAAAAATAAAGGTATAATGGACAAGAAGAAGCAATTTCATTTAGTCTTCTCATCACAGCAGGTTTTATTATTCGCTTGAATCTCGCTGCATTTTATTAAATTATACTTCTGTTTGAGTTTGCAGCATTGCTTTTCAAGGAGAGCCCACTGCAGCCCATTTTGTAATAATATGTGTTTTCTTATAAGCTTAGTGTTGACTGAGTGAGCTTGAAATTTCTCCCTGGCCTGCCTAATTTCTGAGTTTGGTGCAGAAACCAAATCACTGCCTGCCTGTTTGTTGCCCCCTACCCCATCCTGCAGATTGGAGCCTGTCCTTGCTAATGTAGGCAAAACAGAGGCAGGGCTACATCACATTGCTGGCTGATTTTCTTAACAAAACAGGCTTTGTAAAAGCTGCTTAAATTCAATTTGCATTTGTAAAATAAAAACACAGCGCAGCGTGGTCCACTGGGAGATTTTTCATGCTATGCAGGTATATTTTCAGAAGTGGTAATCAAATATTCTGGTGCCGTACACACATGGTTTCTGGTTTAGCTGTGGTCCTTTTGTTTTGTTTGGGATGAAAGTGAATGACTGTTGTTGCTTTCACATTGAAGAAATCCATTCACAGGACAACAGAAATGTAAGCTGCTCTGAAAGTGCTGTTTATAGACTTGAAAACCGGTTGAAAGGCAGTTTTGTCATCCTCTAAACCTTCTCGTGGTGGTTCATATGTATGGCCAAAGCCCCTTCATCTCCGAGGGAGACCTGTGGTAGCTGACGCTGAGCCCAGGCTTGTGTGAGAGAGCTGCGCCATCACTGGTGAGATGAAAACACATCTACTTTGTATTTCTCATTTTAATGCCTGCTCATCAGAACAGACCTGCTTTGTGAATAGCAAAAGTTCCACGCATCAGGGGAACACACAAAAACTGGTGGGATAATTCAGTAGATGTAAAAGAAAGTCTTGGAGTCCATCTAGGGTACAACTTGATGCCTATGATGTCGGTAAGGTATTATATATTAAGGTATAAGTCATATTTATGTATTTATTTTTGTTCTAACATTGTCTGTGTCTGCCTCTAATACTCTTCTGCTAATTGTAGGCTGAGAACTTTAATTTACCCTCATAGAAACCTTCTCAGGATGAACTTGCTGGCACTTCTTTTCTGCAAAGAGGCTTCTTTTAAACAAGACATCTTGCATAATCATTTGGACTAAGAGACCTCTCATTTCCAAATGCGCGGGGTTTCTCCTATCTTTCCCCGGAGCACTCTGAAGCCAGTGTGGAGGTGGCCACTGATTTGCCTGGGGGTGCAGGGCAAGTTTTGGTGTCTCCCAACTGCTCATGTGGCCATGTAGGAGTGAGTGGCCTCACAAGCCATTTTCTTTTCAGGGGTCTTTAAAAAAAGCTGCGAGCAAGACTTAATTTATGCGTTAGACAGAGACCCTGTTTGATAGTTTACAGCCAGTGTGCAATGAAGTAAGTATGGCTTTCATTAAAGAGGAGACACGTATTTTAGCTCAGCTGAGGAATGGGGAAACGTGGGCCGTAAAGACAATATTGTAATAGAGTCTCCCTTTTTAATACCAAGCTGTGTGCTGCACTTCTGAAAAGCCTGGAGTTCTGGGGGCTGAGCTGATCAGAGCTCAGCATGCTTTTTTTTTCCTTGCCTTATAACCCTTGTTAACTTTTCAACTTGTCAAGTACATGGTGGTTTATGAAATTTTAAAGCTAACAGTATGCTGCGCAGGGATGTCAGCGATATGCTAGACTTTTGAGTGCATCCTGAGATGAATAAATCATGAAGTCACAGAAAGTTGCAATTAAAGAACCCAAACCTGGATGCTTGAAATATTAGACCTGGGTTCGTGTGACTTTAAACAACAATCACAGCTGGAAGCGGTCCACACTCGAATTGTAGATCAGCAATAGGAAAAAGGAAAAAGAAAAAAGGTATCTGTGAAATATGTGTCTCTTCCAGGGCATCAGACTGATATTTACTGACCTTAAGTGGAATTATTATTGAAGGAGTCGATTCTCTTCAGCTCAAACAGGTAGATATGATCCCACCTCAATGGAGATGGAAATTGCCTGGCCTGGTTTCCTCCTGGTCCCTCTTCTTTATAAATGAAGATAATCCTTCGTTTGATGTTTACTTAGTTGGTGACCTTCCTGTATTTTGCCGAGTCTTTGTAAAGATGCTGCAGGTTATATTCATTTTTGCTAGAATCCACTATGGCTTTAGCTGTTACACTGTGACTGTGGGTCAGGCAAGGGTTGCATTAACATTTCATCCCATCCCCAGCTCCCCAGTCGCCTTTGAGATATTTCTGATTTTCCACAGACTTGAGATGAGCAGCCGATGTGTCTCATGCTTGCATCGCTTCTTATTTTAGCTTTCTTCTTGGAAAAATGTGGAAAAAAAAAATCGCCATTATGGCTGTGTGTTTCAAGAGGGTCTCCGTGGGAATCGTGCCTTGTCCGTCAGTAGGGACACCCTGTGAGTCATGGCTTTGACTTTCACGTCCATGAGTAATCTCCCTGACTTCAACAGGATTACCCAGGTGTTTAAAATAAAACTGTGCTGTAGAGGTCTGTGGGATTATAGGACCAGAAAGATTGGGTGTGTGACTAGTCACCGAGATTTTCTTTTATTTTCTCATTTTATGAGTTTGAAAAGTCAATAAAAAATAATGCAAAACACATGCATGAGTAAGGCAGGGGCTTAGCTGCTGCTGTGCCGGGAAGTTCACAGTTAGGGTTTCTGGAGGAACCCTCTCATGGTTTTTCTTCCTTATGTGTTTTCACTATAAAAAATGTGTATTATGTATCCACGTGTATGGAGGGATAGCACCCCAGTTAAGGTCATTTTTAACTAAAAGCAAATCTGTTTGATCAGTCTGACTGGGTGAGGTGGACACACCGCTTGGCCTTGGTTTCGTGTGGTTTTGTTTTTCTCTCCTCAGTCGTTTCTTGGTATCACCCTTATTGCTGCAGTTTCCAAATAGCTTCCAGCGGTGCACATCTGTACATGCTCTTTCATCTGCTCCCCAGGGAAAGACGGATGTGGAGTCGAGTGTTTTGGTTGTGAAGGTTTATATAACCATGCACATGCTTATGCGGGTAATGTATATGTATGTGCTGTACTAGGAAAGGGAAGTAAGTGCAAAAATACCCTTACACCCCAAGCCAAGGGTTTGTCCACCCTGAGCAGCTGCCAACAAACCCCTGCCCCCTCTGTGAGCAAACCTGACCCAACTGCAACTTTACACACCCCCACCTCTCTGACCTGGGTGATCTCTATGGCCATAAGGGCATTGACTGGAACATTTTTTTAATTTTTTGCAGGCTGAAAAGGGTTTAAAATCACCATGTAACCTGTGTGTATATAGAGTCCCAAATTTAGTCATCCTGAAGTCCTCCCTCCTTCCAAGTTGTCCTCTGTTTCTGACTGCCTTGTGCTGCTGTGAATGTCCTGCCCCCAGCCCACCCCTTCAGAGGCTAACGGGGTCCATTTGTAAGAGCTTGTATGGGAAACATTAATATTGGGAAAAGGAAGTTGGAAACAAAACCACTAAGTATATGGATTTCATCTTAATTTCTGAAAATTGATTTTAGATTTTATTTTCCCTCCTGTGAAACATTTTTAAAATTATAGGAATATTTACCTGCTAGCAGAACTTATTTATTTCAGTAAAAATGGTATTTTTCTCATGGCTGGAAGCTTATGCAGCTGCAAGATAATGAAGAACTCACACATATCTGATTTTTGATTTAAGAAAGAAAAGCTGTGGAAACCAATTGTTAAGATTTGAGGATGCTGGTAACATGAGATATATGTATGTCTTAAATAGATGTCAGCTGGAAAGAAAGAAGAAACATTTGGTTTTTATTGATTCCTATCAACAGTGCAGTGGCAAATGTGAAATCCGTGGTAGGGATGTAGGAATAGTTCTCTTTCACGCACATATAGGAAAGGGACAGGAGGGCCTAGATTCACATCTTCTTCCGTGGTGTTTTACTTCCATTAATAGTGTGCCTGATCTGGTTCCACTGAGATGTTCCTTAAACTGAAATAATTTGAGCATGCAGTCATTCTGCCCCTGTCTCCCCCTCCCCTCCCAGGCTCTTCAGTAATTGCATCCTGGTTCACATTCATTTGGCACACTAATTGTTAGAGTTAAGAAATAAGAGGCTTGCCACGATGCAGGAGAATTAAAGTGATTGCCCTTTTGTCTGCAGAAACAGTGGAAGCTAATAATTATTACTCTTATATTTTTGTTGTGAAAACTTCTCTCTCCTGCTCTCAGTTTCCCAGACCTCTGTTGTTCCTTTGACAAAGAGCGATCTGATTTGATGTACACAGGCAGTACTTCAGAATCCATCACTCACAGCCACAGCCTTCCCAGCCTACTGTATATTAACAAGCAGATGTGTCATCCTGCAGACTGCTCAATAATAGATCTTTTTGAGAACTGCTTTTCCTCTGTGTAGTTCAGGTACTCCAGAACTAGAATTTAAGCACTGCTTTCATTTTATATAGAGATATCAGGAGATACTCAGCTTAATGTAGAGTTGTATATTTGCATTTGCAGAACATTTTGTCTTCCTTTATTCTTTTTGCAGACACAAGGCTTGGAATGCCAAATAGCTCATCAAGATATACAGTGTGCAGAGAGAAAATAATCTTAATGTCTAACTGTCTGTGTGTTTTATTTTTTTTTCCATTTTTTTTTCCAAAATTACTTCTTAACATTGCTTTCAAAGGAGCCTCAGGAACTCAGAAGTACATAAAATCAGTTTTCATCTCCTTGGAGTGCTTGCTCCCTGAGGATGGAGGGATGCTGCCCTTGCTGAAGCAGCACTTCAGTCTCATGGGCTCACTCCTGCGAACATCCCTGTGACTTTGCTTTTCTGTCCTGCAAACCCCTTGTCAAGTGGTTTCTCCTGTCCATGCTGGTCAGAACTCTGTGGATTTTGATGAAAACCAGAAACCTCCCTGTTTTCTATTAGTTTGGGCTCCTCCTGCCTTCTGCTGAAAATAAACAGTGCAGGAGGTGAGCCAGCTGGGAGAGAGCAAGGATATAAAACTGTGTTGGAGGAGAGCTGCTAGGAATGCCAACCAGCTCACATCTCAAGTTTTTCCCCTGGATTCTCAATGATTTTAGGGGAAATCAGGCTTTCTAGGACTCTTGCAAGACTGCTGCGTAGAGATAGCAAGGAGCAAATTGAAGTAACGCATAAGGCATGCTGACGACCACAAAGGTGCTGTAAAACAAACAACAGGGCATGTTATTGTTATTATTCAAATATTATGCAGTTCCTGTGACATCTGGGAAGCCCAGACATGGATCGGAACCAGATGTGCTCTGTGCTTTATGGCTGCAGAGCAGAGAGGGACACCTGCCCCAGAGCCCCCTCACTGTAAGGTGTCGTAGATGGCGTGCAGGGCGGCTGTGGGGCAGTGATCTGCATCAGTGATCTACATGCCAGAAAGCAGAGTCTACTTAAAAATCCACCAAATAAATGCAAGTGGAGATGCTTGCGTTGATTTTAGTGACACTTACAAGGCCAGGAGTGGTTTTTTTAGACTCTCTCAAAACAGATGTGGGGTCTATCTTTGGCGTTGCAGCAAGGGGAGGGCTTTAGGGAAGGACCAGAGGGAGTTTTCCAGCAGTGAGTGTGTCTCTTCTCTGCATGCCAGTGTAAGAGAAAAAACACGTTTGTTTGGTTTTCAGATATACAAATTCAGGGGAAAAGGTGCCACGGCAGAGTAGAAGTACATCTTGGTAGCAGGAGAGGTGATGTTCAAGTTGGAGGTAAGCCATGAAAAAAGCCTGGAGCTAAAAGCACAGTGTTTATTCTGGATGTGTGAAACAGAGGTAACCGCGAAAGAAAAACATGGAAGTGGGATGTGGTCAAAGCAACAAGGTGCAGAAAGGATCTTCATGGCAGCGTTTTGAAAGAAAACAAATGTGTCAGGATGATTTTCTGCAAGGCCACAGGAGAGGATGTTGCGGTAACCAAAACGTGAGTCCTTGGAAAGGAAGAGCTCAAACGTTTTACGGAGCTGTGAGCTCCATAAAAAAGCCCTTCTTGGGTAAAGCAAGGAAAATGTGTGTATGTAAAGCACAGCTTTAGTGTTCCAGGTACACCCTGCCTTTTGGTGAGCTTAAATAACCTGCTGGGACCGTGCTCAAAGCTGAATCACAGCAGAGTGTAAGCAGGACCACAGCGCGGTGGCCAGCAGTGTCCCTGGGGAGTAGAAGGGGAAAGATAAAATGGGAGCAGAAGGAGGGAGGGGAAGAAAAATGTCCTCTCGTTGCTTCTTGTATGCTGGTAAATGTTTTTGTAATAAAACATTCCTGGAAGGAGAGAGGGCTGCATGGCCAGGCTCCCCAGCACAGAACAGCATCACTTGGAGCTGCAGGGAGCTGCAGGGAGCCTAGTTTTCTGAGTTGGGCACATATACTCAAGCTGATTTTAACATGAGACCTTGTGTGCAGTGTGTCATAGTTCCTGTTCTGTTTAACCCTGTTGTTTTCATTTTCTGGTGAAACATTAGCTTTTAATTTTTTTCACTTGCTTCTACTAATTAGTCACTCATCCACTTTCAAGTTATGTCCAACAGCTGAATTTTCCCTGCCTTTCCCTAGGCAGCAGTATGATTGGCACCTCTTACTCTGTCCAGCTGCCAGTGTCCACAAATCATAAAAAAAGCCAATTTATCTTTCTTCCCTTCTTTCAAATATGATTGAAAAGAGCCGGTGGGTTTAGGAGAGGTACAGGAAAGAGAATGAAGGCAATTAAAAGAGACCCAAAAAAGGGTGGTTGCATTGCTCTCGCTTCCTAAGGAGACATAAAATAAAAAGTTGCATTGCAAAATCTGAGAGAGAGAAAAACTGCTTTTCATTTTAAACAAGCTTCACTATTGCTGTGGGGTGGGCTGTTTTTTGTGGGTTTTCTTTTGGGACGGTTGTTTTTTTCCCCCCAAAATTTGATTTAAATTTGGTGGAACTTCTGCTGAACCTTCAAGGTAATGAATTTGCTTATGCAGTCATTATATTTGTAATTTGATGGATTTTAAAGCCAAAGGAGTGCTGCCTGCCTTCTGCAGGTCAAAGGAAGTTTGCTTGCAGTTGCAAGGGAGGCGTGCGAAGCACCTGGCTTGGTGCAGAGCTTTGGCGGTGGAAAGACGCCTTAAAAATTCCTAATTGATTCTAGAAATTAAGCCGTTATGTAAATGTTTGTAATTCTGGGCTGCTCTGAGAAGCTTCATTAGTAGGAATACAAGAGCAGGAATTAATTTTACTTACGTGTAATGAAGAGCGGATGCGTCCTGAGGAAAGGCTGCAAAGAGAAGGAGGGAAAGGGATGCTTGTTCCCCCTTTACCAGCTCTGTTCATGGAGTGCCATTTCACAGGGATTAGCTTCCTATTTGGTTTTATTTTACGGGGGGGATATCTGTGAATATACGGCATGAGATTACACTTTTATTGTCTGCCATGAATCCCCTCCTAAGGGTAGGACAACTGGTGGGTAGGACAAGATGTGCAGCCAGTGTTGCATTACAGGGATGCATTAGGGGTCTCTGTCTCCACCAGTAATGACCAGTTAATGACCACTGAGATAAGCAATTGAGAAGTCAGGGCTACTTAGAACTTTAACACATTATTTCCTCACCACCCACGGGCAAGGAGGCCAATATTAGTATAGTTTTATTTGATGAGTATTTCAGATGAGTACAGGACTCACTTCATGCTCTGGGGGGGTGCTGCCTGGACATTTTGCTTCCAACCTGTGTGATACCTTTATGAAATAACATAACAGGAAGAAAATCCCAGATCTCTGTGGTGGCTGGAAGAAGTCTGTTCAGTTGCTGCTCAGCTGGGAGAGGCTGGTAGGATTTCCAGGAGGACTTGGCACAAGCTTTGATGTTGATGCACTTCAGCTCGATGGAAGTGAAATTTCAGGTGTACTTCTTGTGCCAAATTTGCTGTGTAAAATGAGGCACGGAACATCATGTCTGCGCTCTCACAGAGTGGAATTCACCACTGTAAACCTCCAGGGGTTTTGCTGGGCCAACTCAGTGAGAAAAAGAAAGAAATAGAGAAGATGGTGACAGAAGAGGTGTACCCTCACATCTGTTGAATGTCAGATTTTCAAACCAATAGTGAAATAAGAAATGCTCATTTATTTGAATAATTAAGCTGAGAAGCAGAGACGTCAGGTAAAATCTTGATTCCTCTTGAAGGTGGGGGCACATTGTCATTTAATGTTCCTAAGACATACATTGTACTCGGTATGTCGAGTTTTATTTCACTGGACACGTGGTCTTGTTTCAGAGCTGGATGTTTAATGACTGGTACTAATGAAAGTTATTGACCAGTCAGGATAGCAGAGAAGGCTTGGAATGACAAAAGGAGGCAGAGAAATCTCGGAAGAGTGAAGACAACTGGATGGGATTGGACAGCCAGTGCCATTAGCAATGAAGGGAGAAGAGTGGAGAGCTCCACATACAACACCAGTAAAATCAGTTGCCTTGTCCAGTATAGTAAATGTCCCAAGCAACACTTGAGGCTGGGACCCTCAGCAGCAAAAACACAAGTCAGGGGGAATATGCAGCACCTGAGAATGCTCTTTTGGCTGCTGAGACTGGGCTGTTGACACACCAGATACAGAAGCTGTACTACCAGGCGTATTTCCCAACCTGCTGCTCTTATACCTCTGTCGATGGCAAAGGTTGCTGCCACTGGGAGCCATCAGCATCCTCAAGCAGAATGTGTCCTTTGTTTTGAAAAAAAAAAATAAAATTCCTGCTTTATTGCTTCATCCTGCACAGCCTCACACAATGTGACAGTGTGGTCCCTCCAGGTTTTGTATTATGGGCTCCCTTTGCCAGGCTTGGGGGGAGAGTGGTGTTACTAATGAGCTCTTCTGTGTGGCTGCTGGGCTGAGGGGTAGGAAAGAATAGGGAAATGTCCTTCTGTATTGTCCACGCATCAAATGCAAATACTTTGTAATAACAGAAAGGAACAGGCAGAGGAGCCCTTGTAAATACATTTAGAAGAGGCTGTGGAGGTGATACCGAAGCAGGTATCTGTGGCTTTGGGAGGGAAGGACAATTAGGTGTTTCCATGCATGCCCCTCAGTGCTGTTTTCCTTCCTGCATCCTGGGAGCCTTGCTGGGTCTCCCAAGCACCCCTCGAACCCATACAGCACATAAGTCCTCAAAAAAAGAAGGAAAAGAACAGGGACCAAGAAGTTGTTTTGCTTTGGTGCCACAGCTTCAGGGTTATAGTGGGGAAGTTTCGCTACCCATTAGTGCTGAATTTGGGCTCCCAGCCCTGCCTCGTTCCTCAGGAATGAGGCATTATGGCTCTCAGCTGTGGCCTCAGCTGTGCATGGGGAGGAGGTATTTAACTCTTCTCTCAAGTGGTTGGGTGTTGGAGGGGATCCTGTTCTGCCAACAGCTTGTTGGGGTGCTCCTGCTTGATGACAGCGAGAGGAGGCTGCCGGAGGTGATGGTATGTGAGTCAGGGGTTTAATGATTGATAATTCTTATCAGCAAAAAGAGGAATGGGCTTTTGCACGCCTGGTTTTGTGAGGTCTTTGAGGCTTTCTTTATCAACAGAAATGGGATTTAGGTCAAAACTAAATTGATGTGTTTGTAATAAGGCACTGAGTCCATGTCCACTGGCTACATCTTTTGAGTGGTGTGCAGTGGTCCTTTCTGATCCTCTTCACTCCTTGATGCTGTCACTGCTTTTCTTTTTGCCTAAAAACACAGGTAATGCCTTATGTGGTGTTACAAAGGCTTAATGTTTGTCTCAGGTATTCAACCCAAAACTAGGCTATGCTCAAACTTAAAATGTTACTAAATGTGAATTAATAGCTCTTAAAATGAGTGTTCCTGGTGGTGGCAATGTTTCTCAGCCAGAAGTGAAAAGGAGAAATGAAAGATGAAGACTGTGTTATTTGAAGCCTCATATTATTGCACTTTGAAAGGGTTTATGGTGTTCCGGTTGCTCAGGGAAAAGCAAAGGCAGGACACAAATAGGCTGCCGGGAGCTTCGTGTGTCTCTGAAGCCCTGCCTTCATTATTATGCAGCGCAAGTGGCTGCTGGCACAAGAACAAATTCCACTGTAAATTATGTGTGATTTACATGAGAAGCTCATTAATTCTCTAACACCGGATTTAGATGGTTTCATTTGTAAAGGGTGTCATTTTAAACACCGCTGAAACATATTTCCTTCTATCTGCTGACTCAGAGTGTGTGCTGAGAGATGATAAACAATAAAGTGTGTATGTGTTGATAAATACATGCACACAGACACACATTAGAAAATGGAATCAATTAGAAGGTGTGCTTTGCATTTAGCAGTGCTGCCTGTGATACACAGATTGGCTGCCTATTTTATAATTTTGCCTGTCTCAATGCATTGTGGACCTTGCAGGGATTTTTTGTGTTGCATTTGCTGCTGCAGAGGTAAGCCCTTTTCATTTTGATTTTTAGTATTAAACTTGTATTCTAAGGCTTATTCTGTGCTGCTGTAACCCTCATTTTAAGGGCTTCCCCTTCTGGACAACCCTCTGCCCTGGCTTTGGGAGCAGCAAGATTCAGCATGAGTGAGCAGTACAGTTCTGTGGCATAAGCAATAAGCAGAGTGTCTTATTTTCTTTTTCATCATCTATTCCTGGTTTTTCCTGACTCTGCTATAACTCAGAAGTTTGGCAAAAACAATAAGAGAAAAAAAATCCCTCAGTAGAAATACTTCTTTAGTGGGGGCTCTGCCTCTTGCTCCAGGATAGATACAGCTGCTAGGCACACCAGAAGTGGCTGTGGTTGCAGCTCATATGTTGAGGCAATGTAGTCCATAGTTTCATTTAATGTTGCTTTTGCATTAAGCAGCATGACCCTTTTGCATTAGCTGAAAGAATTATATGCTCATTTTCAGCTTGTACTTATTGTTTTAATCCAGCATCTGGAGCTATGTGTTCTCTGATAGAGGGCTGATGTCGAAATTTGGACGATGGTGTAAGTGTTTTATCATACGTTCATGTGCTGTTCGGGTTTAAGTTGCAGCTTATAATTATTTTAAATGGGCAGTTGCTCTTTAGAAAATCTTAAGCTTGACGCAAACAATAAATGCAGGACAAGCTGCCAGACTCACCTTTGAAGTCTCTCTGGCCTAAGGAAACTGTTCCTTGACGTCTCATTACTTTCCTTCTCTTATTGGAAACAAATGTGGATTTCCTACATGTAGATTAAATATGGCATGAATTAAGAAAGCTGAGTTAGGCAGCAGCAAAAGAGGAGAAATTATGCCATGCTCTGCTGCGGTTTTGTTTATCAGGACATAAGTCTGAATTTATTATTTTTTATGACTTGTAAGTTAGTGCAAGGAAAGAAAAAGGAGCAGTAATTTTTTTCCTATGACAATCAATCTACTGTTTCATACGCATTTAAACAATTTTGCCACAGGGAAAAGAAAAACATGCCTGTCTTAAGTAACCCAAACATCCATGGTGGTTGTTCTTCTGCACGTAGCAGAGCTTTCCTTGCTCAGGGTGAATTTTTTTCTGTTATGTGGAGAAAGTGATTTTGACTCACAAGGTATGGGAAAATGTAGGCAGGGTTTCAGTGGAGGAGGAGGGAAATCCTGTAGCTCTTGTGGTTGTGAACAGCACGTATCAGACCTTCCCTGACCTTTCTTTTTGGGCCCCAAGCTGAAGTTTTATATCGTGACCTGTCTGCACCACTTGCTAGGAGTAGATAAACATGTTTTTGAAAATAAGAACACTGACAATTTTTTTTTTTCTCCAACCAAACTCCTCATCTATTTTATTAGCGACAAAATTTGGGAGGGTAGAGGGGGACCAAACCAAGAAACATTGTGCTATTTTCATTTGTCTTTAACAACTTCTCACAGAATAGCAGGGGAACTGCATTTTGTTTAACGTTACAAGAGTTGCAAAGCTAGTGACTGTGCTTTGCCCCTCTCCCCCCATTCACTCTATCTTGAAATGGAGATGTGTTGGGAAGGAGGTAGGATGGGATACACGTGGTGATGGGTTACAAACAGACAGAAATCCTATACCCAAAGCCAGCACGTGGCAGAACGGGTCACTCTTCAGATGGTGCCACCCTGCATACTCTGTATATATAAACCACTGAGTGTAAACCCTGTGTTGGCTTGATTGTTTTTTTTCTGTAGTGCTTCCCTTTTGAAAACCCAGTGCTTCCGCAGGCATAGGATAGGTTATTCCTATCTTGGTATTGCTTTAGCTTGGCTAAACTGCAGGTCTGGAAAAGCATTTTGAAATTACTTCATGGTTTTTTTTCTGGGGGAAGATGTTTAGGTCAGTTTTGTTTGAACTGTCCTAAAATATTTTGCCCTCAGAGGGCATTTGTGATTTTAGCCAGCTGTTCCTGTATAGGCTGAGAAGGAAGCCTGTGCCTGGTGCAAATCTGTGCAAGTATTATTGGAAAAAAAAAATTATAGGAACAGCGCCAGATGACACCAGCTGTTAATGGCACTCATTAAGCATCATGTTCTAACACAATGCTATTTTCCACTGTAGACAAGCCCTCAATGAACCCTCCTTCTCCTTTCCCCAAACTCATCATGCAATACACTACCTTTAGTGGAATATTTTAATTCTTTGTAAATTTTCATAAGAAGTTTTTTTGTTGTTCAAAATGCAAGCAGAACACCTAGTGCTTATTTATCTATGAGATTGAAGGTGAGACCCTCTTGGTTATAAACAGTTTCCATCTTGAAAAATATACAGGCAAGATGGACAAAAGGTGGGAGAAAAGAACTGTCCTTATTTCACAGGTCTGAGGCAGAAAGGGAAAACAAAGATCCCTAGTTTTGTCGACTTACAAGTCTACAGTGTAATCCCATTTGGAGAAACACAGTGGAATACAGGAGCAAAACTTACCTTATTTCTCTAAGGGAAAGCTCCAAGAACATTTCTTAGCTTATGTTCCTGGTACATAAGAGGCCAGGCCAAGTATTTCCAAAAATAAAATGAAACGCTCTGCCAGCAAACTACTCTATATGTGAGTATATATTCATACACACACACACACATATATATATTAAAATAAGAAAAGTCTTATCAGCTCTCTTCTATATGAGGATGTTTGGGTTTGGTTTCTGCATGGTACTGTTCATACCAAACACGTATGTAGGTCATTTTGTTTCCAACCAAAGCACTGAAGAAAATCAGCAGTTAATGCTATGCAAAGTGGAATGAGGCAAGAATGTCACCTGTGATATGACAAGGTATTAACTACTTAAGTCAGAGAAATTTAGCTGGACAGGCTGGAGTTTTAATCTGACTCCTGACTGCTGTGTCAAATAAATTTCAGCTAAGTGAGGCAAATGTTTATAATTAATTTCAGAGTGGCTTAATTTTTACACATTAAGCAAATTGGTATCTCGTTTTAGGCTCTGAAAGAGGGAGGCAACTCAGCATGAGCCGGTGTGTGATTTATTTAACAAGAGACCAGCTTAGGGACTGTGAAGTCATGCTTGGAGTTGAGGTGGTTCTCAGCATTCATGCTTTGTGGCATTATCTCCCTCAAATGGCAGCTTCATGGTGAGGCAAACTCAGAAGTTCTAAAACTCAGAAATTCACAGATGAAACTCAAAGTTTATGAGCCTGTCTCTTTTCTATTTGTGGTGGTCTGGTGCTGGCATAACTCTAATGACATTAGGCACTTAAGGAGTGACACTGCTGTAATAAAGACCTGGAGACTAATGGTGTTTGCCGTAACATTTCTCATCCAGTCTTTGTCTGCTGCTAAAAGCTCCCTGTTTGACTCTGCTCACCCTTCCCACCGTTGAACATACCTTAGTTGACCAACAACAGTTTCTGCCTTTGATGCTCAGGATCCCAATTTATTCTTCCACCCAAGGAGGAGCCAAACATAGGTCGGCTCAGTTTCTGAGGTCAGACAAAATCTGGTTTATGGCCATGGGCAGGAGCTCTAGTAGTGGTAATGTTAATTCACAAAATGAATGATCAGTTGTTTTAAAGACCAGGGGAAGCTTAATGCAGAGCAGGACAGACATCGTTGTCCTTTCGGTGGTGCTGTGTACAGTTCTGTATAAGCTGTGCTGTTCCTTGCCTTTTCTTCACTGAACTGTGGCCACTGAAGGTGCCACCTTCTTGCTGGACCCTTTCCTGCAGTTCGTATCTGGTCTGCCCATGCAGAAGAAGTTAATGTTTTATTTCTGAGTTAACGTGTATCTTTCATATTGTTTCTCTTAGGGGCTTTCCCAGTGAATTATAAGTAACCTGTGTTTGTCTTTAAAGCCTGGTCCCCCTGAAGCTGAGAGAATGATTATGGAGGAAACATGCTAGTTCTTAAAATGCTACAAATAGCATTTCATCCCAGCTCTCCTCTCCTCCCATGCTTTAAAATCTTTAAGGATCCCTAAATAGGCCCTTTTTAAATCAAAGCATTAAGAAGCAAAAGTGTGGTGCAGAATTATGAGCCAGATGTTGATCCTGGTAACTCAGGTATGCCATTCCCTCACACCCACTCAGCTTTCCTTGTGGTATTTCCCCACAGAGGACCCTGGGGCTGGATGCAAGCTGAGATCAATCCCCAGCCTGTGGCATCTGTTTGCTGAGGGTTGGATCTGCTTATTGAGTTGAAGTTGTGTGAACTGAGAAACAGAGACAACGTGATGTTGGGAGCGAGCCTGGATCTTGGGAACACATTGCTTAAGTGACCAGAAACTAAGCTGCTCTCTGTGTGCCAAACCAAAGTTAAAAGCCAAGTGGGTTTCAGAACTTTCTTTTTTTGAGAAAACACTTGTTAAAGAAAAAGCTGTGTTCAGTCACTGATTACTTGTTGCTCTTGCCCTGCTATTTGTACTTTCAGCTTTGACTTACGCCATACACCTGAGGCCTTTCCTTATAGGGACTGCAGTATGCACAGCAGAGAGCTGAAAATTTGGCCAAAATATTGATGTCTTGAAGTGCTGAATTGAAGGATATTTCTGGAGGAAGTAGTGCTACTCTGCTTTGTTGGATCAGACTAAAAAGGGAGGAGGGATTTTTCTCATAGCGGTTCTTCCCCCTAGCTTTTTCAAAGTTTTGCATGAGACTGTCTGGGGTAGCTTTGAATGCTGCATTAAGCATTTTAGTTCTCAACTGCAGGTAGATACTGTTCCATGTCTGTAGCTTGTACAGAGAAAAATTAAGAAATGAAGGAAAAACAGTTTTGATTTTTTTTTTTACTGATCTGCTGGTGGTAGAGTGCGGAAGGGGAAGGCTTTCCATGTGGAGCAGAGAAGGAAGATGCTGGGTGTGGAAGAGGGCTGTGCTTTTATTTTTATATTCTCGAGACGCCAACTTACTTTCTGTGCAAAGAAAGAGAGAGGTTGGTGGGGGCAGGCATAGTTCTGGGACATCTGGCCCCGCTGAAGCTCTTGCTGGTGATTAGGTCCATCTTGAGATCAGCCTTTCTAGCTAACACATAATTACTGGGGTTTTGTTCCTACTTTGAATGGTTAACATATGATACGTCTATACATTGTTTTTCTTGCAGTTCATTTTTCCCCTCTAGTGTGATTTGCAGGATTTACACACTTGGTTTGTGTTGATGGTGCCTCTCCTGACAGTTCTTTGGGTAGAAAGGTTAAGGCAGCTCGTGGGCTCATGAAGACAGGAGTATTATGCTTGAGCCCAGCATTCGTCATGCTTAGCTGCTTGCATACTAATTTGGCACTAAATCATGACTTCTTTTGTTAACTAGATGCCGCCATTTTAGGCAACTCTACTTGTGCAACTTGCTGTCAGGCTGATGAACCAGTCAAAAATGATGGCACTGCACGGCTTCTCCCTTCCACATATGCCTATTCTCCAAATGTGGTAGGAGGACTGGAAAATACGGCCAAGTGGACAGAAAACGCAAATTGGCTGCATATTGTTACTGGAGCAAGTATCTTTCTCTAGGAAGCAATCTGAAAAATTTAGAATATGCTACTAAAGTTTGCATGAGGAGTTCTGCACCTCCTTGCAAGAGGTGAAGTAGTGCTCTCCTGGCAAAGGTGATTATGAAGGGTTATGTTGCAGCTGGATTTCTGGATTAAAAAGGTAATAAATGTTACCACACTTGCTTTTTCCTTTTATCTTTGGAAGATGATCAGGCAGTGCAGAGGGACAGCATCAGAACTAAAGGAGGTTTTAGCTGTCTCTTGGGTTCAAGCCTTCTTCAGGGAGAAGGTTGTTCATCATTGTACAGAGGTGGGATCATTGGCTTCCTCATCTGCAGCTGTCTAGGTGTCTCATACCTAAGGGGAGTTGCTGGATTGTTTTTTCTTGTAGTTGTATGATTTTGTCATGAGTGTGGTTCTCGGTCTGAATTTGGTGGAACTGAAATCCACTGACAGGGAAAACAGTGAGCAAACATTCAGGGCATCTCATGGCCAACAGCCTGATGAAAGAAGTGGGCAGGACTGTTTTTATGAGCCATTACCCCTTAGCTATTTTCATGAGCCTAATGAAAGGTTTCTTTGATTTTTTGTTTTTGCCTTTGCTGCTTGTTATGCTAAGGAGCCCTATCAAGTACAAGAAATAAATCACTTATCAAAATCTGCTACTACAGCTGAGAAGTTAAACCATGGACCTCAGCTGTCAATTTGCTGTGTGGTTTTCTTCAGTGTTTCTCTTTTTTACCCCTTCCGTAGCTCAACCTTATATGCATATGACTATGATACCCATAGTCAGTTTATGGTATCCAGAAGAACAGCATGTTACTTATGGGTTTTTTTTTTATAAGATTAGTTAAAGATATCAGTACAGCAAATAACACAGTCTGATTTATGACCATCTTGGGATATCCCCTCCCCTTCTCAGCTTTTCTACAGTGACAGATGGAAGAAAATATCTTTCTAATTTTAAGAGTTAGTTATAACTGTGCACAAGGACAGGCACCACGTGGACCTCAGTGGGAAGTAGTTTTGATTTCTTAAACGTCGATCATGCCGAACTCAGCTTTAGAAGAGAGAGACCCCCCTGATTGATATTTTTAATGAGCTAGGGGAGAGTGTTAAAACTGCCTGCCTATCTACCTACAAACCCTCAGAGTAGAGAGCTGAATCACTGTGAAGCATTAGAACTAGAAGAGGTTATCTGACTAGGTATTTTCTCTGGTGTAAATGGTATTCATGCATGTGCATATCACTTTTTTTCTTTTTAATTTCTCTATTTTCTTATAAAGCAGCATGAATGGCTGTGCTTCCCATCAGCAGCCTTGATTAACTCTTGTCTAGCTGACAGCCTGAAAACAATATAGCAGGCACAATTTCCTTGTGGTCTTGGGCCACTGAAACAAATTCAGTCTGCTTTATATTTTTGCTTCCCTAAAGATATTGAAAGGGGAGCATATGTGAAAGAATGTGTGTGTGCATGGGGATATTTTTGTCTGTGTGAATTTGTTGTATGGGCCAGTAAATGTCTGGGTTGACCTGGAACCTGGAGGAATACCTGTGAGTAGGATACTTTATAAAAAAAAAATAAATAGAAAGCCTTTGGTAGTGGAACTTAATGGAATTAAGGAAAACATTGGATTCTGGGTGCTGTTTCAAAGTCGTTTTCATCAGAATGGAAGTGGCATAATCAATATGTAGCTCTTTGGCTGTTAACTTTTCAGATTTAGCTGAAATCACATTAAATGGAATAGATTTTATTTGTGGCTCAGGCAGTAGGGTTATATTTAACTGAACTCTGTGGAAGTCAGCTGTTTTGGAGCTGCCAGCTCTTCACAAAGTGGTGCTGTCTGTAGCTGTACCCAAACAAATAATGATATCATTCTTTGTCATTACTGATGTGGGTCCTGCTTTATAAACACCAACTAAACACAAAGACTTCTGGTGGTGTGTGTCCTGTTCGCTCTTCCTAATTTGCCCATTGATTTCTTTGCCCATCTGGTCTCAGGTGAGCTTTGTTGTGCCTTTCCTATTCCAAGGCATCTTTGCAAGAAACAATCTCCCTGCCATCGATTTGAAAACCTCTGCTGCAAGCAAAATTGCAGGCCAGAGTTGTGGGTAGGTGAGGGTTTGGGTTGAATTTGCAGCTGTGTGCAGCATCTGTAACCATGAGAGATGTCTGTAGGAACAGTTGTATTTACCACTGCTGAAAAGGACGCACGTTGGTTTTAAGTTCAAAATTCACACAGTCAGTCTGTAATGGAATCTACAAGTAGGAAGACAACAATAATTATTTCTATTAACTACCAGAAAAGCTATTAATAGATGCATTTGGAAAGCCTTAGAAGCCAGTATTTCCAGTTGCAAAACACTTTGTAAAAATTATTTGTGTCTTGCAAAGAAACCACCGTACCACACAAACAGAATCCAAATGAAAAACTGTCTTGTGTTCTGGAGATGCTGTCATGAGAAAGGCCTCCTATGTAGCATCTGTTCACACTTCCCACATATTGTGTAAATATATCCACTTCAAGTATTTAATCTTCCCAGAGGTTATGCTTGCCTTTCTTCTCCAAACAAGAAAGCTGGAATCCTCTCCCTCCTTACAAAACCCACCTGTAGTTTGGCAAACTACCAGATTAAGGTTGTTTGGGTTGGGTTAGTTTTTATTTTCTTTTTTTGATAATGCTCCAATTTTAAATTTTGCATAAAAGCTGTAAATGTTTCTGGAGTTTCGAGTGATCTCATTTCCCCCTTTCCCCCATTCCCTAGGAACATTCCTAGTAAGTTACTCAGTCTCTCTCTCTCTCTCTTCTGAACAGGGAGAATTTCAGCCATAAATAAGGCAACACTTGAAGTCGTAAATAATGTTTGGACAGCTTGTGCTGAGGGCTTCCCAAAGGGAAGGAATTATTTTGTCGTGGCAGTGTATCATGGGGCTGTCCGGTGTCATGCCTGGAAGCTGATGGTGTTGCTTTGGAGCAGGCTGTTTCTTGTGCAGAGTGCCTCCAAGTATCTGGAAGCTGAGTTGTGACTCCTGAAAAATTGGCTTGTGGGATAGCAAAGTAAATCACACTTATGAGAAGAGGGAAAGGGCAAAAAGGAAGGGGAAGACCTGAAGCCACCAAATACTAACTGGTGCTAAGAAATTCCATGCTAAGGCTGAAACTGCAGCTTTATCTCATGACTTGGTGGGGAAAAAAAGGCAGGAACATATGTCAATGACAGATTGCCAACCTTAGCATTTAATTCTTGGCATTTTGTGGGTTTATAGGATTTGCTGACAAAAAGATGAGGGGGAAGGGTTGGATGGGATGTAATTTCCTGAGTGTTCTTGAAGGGAAAAAATCTCAACCCATCTTCTTTTATTTGAATATATTGGAAACAGCCTGAACAATCGTAGTTTTTCATTAGAGTAAATACCTTTGAGTTATGACACTTTCTCTGCTTTAAAAGCAGTTTCCAAAGCATTGGACAAGTATGCATAATTAAATGCTTTCCTTATTTGAACTTCATTGGGAGGCAGTCTATTTCTTTCTTCGTTTGACACCTCTGTGCTGTGCAGACTCATGGTCTGTTGAAATGTGCGTGTTCACAAAGATGTGAAGAACCCCAGTCTGCCTGTTCCACAAAGATGTATAATGAGCAATGTTTTGAACACTTCTGAGAAGCAAGACAGCGAGAATATTAAAAACTACGCCTTATATTGCACCCGAGTGTTTATTTAATAGACACTGAGTAGCCACAGTACATAAAAATTCTGTGTGCTCCCTCGCTTTGGCTTTTTGTGTCTAAATCTCTATCTACCCATTGAAATATCCTTGATCTGAAAGCCTCTAACCTGCCTTTGGCATGGGCCCTTGACAGGGAACTGTTTTAAGCGATGCTATTAGAAGTCCTGCTGAACTTTTGGAAATTTCATTTGGATACTCGGAATGATATACTGAGTGAACAAGCTGGAGGAAGTTATTAAAACTTTGCAGGAAAACCATGAAGCAATTGGAATATAAATTATTTCTTTTCATTTTTTT